>VXBU01018924.1:1645857-1795186 GCA_013400315.1 Bombycilla garrulus | reverse complement strand
CCCAGTCTGGAGTTTGTGGTTGAGGTAACTTTCAGATCTAGAGCTCTTTTTTTAGCTTGATGTCTTTGTCTACCCAAACACAAATTGCCCAACTAAAATAATCTTGCTCAAACCAAATATTTAAATTAAAGTGCTGTTCTCTGCATTTTGATGATACAAGAAGTAGCTTCTGAGTTTTTGCATCTACTTGTCTCAGTTTTAGTTTTTGCTTTTGTTTTTTTTTTTTCTGACGTCAGTGTGAAGAATGCTTGTGTTGGCAGCACAGTGTATGCATGGGACTGTTGGAGGACAGCATTCCAGAGCAGTACATCTGTTACATCTGCAGAGATCCACCAGGTACGGATAAAACACCTTTATCTGCAGCCCTGCTTGGGGTTTTTGAGCAGAGATGTTATGAGTTTGCTTAAATTGTTCAGGCTTCATCTGTTTTGTGTTACGTGTGACGCTTCTTTGGGGCAAGTGATTGTTATGTTTGGCTCTGAGCAGAAACTTACTTTTATGCTAGTAGCATCATGGTGAGCTATGCTAAATCTTATCTGTGAAGTCAGTTACCATTGCTTTAGTTGTTGAAACTTAATTCCCCGCAAACTTTAGCACTTTATGTCAGTGTAGTCTGGAAAGCCTTTCTTAAAGAAATCAGGGATCTGTTTTGCCAGTACTTGGAATCACATTCATTCATTTAAATATTTTTTAGAGGAAAAGGACTCAGTACCACAGTACATTCAAACATGCTGTGAATGGCATTTCATAGTAATTGCAATTTTATAATGTTTACGTTTGCCTAACATAACTGTAAAAGTGTGGAAATGAATATTTAAAATATAGAAAAATCTAGCATATCTTACAGTAAACTATAGTGCACAAACACCATATGTGAACTTCAGATAATTAGGTCAAATTCATAGGAACTAGGAAAACTATTTACTTTTAAACTGAATCCATTTGCTTAGGGAGATGTTGATTTAAAAATTATTCTGTGATAAGCCTCTTTTTCTTAACAGTTATTTGGAGAAAAAACTAAAGAATTTGGAAGTAAGTTTTTGTATTTTGTAACAATTGATACGAATGCACATACCCATCTTCTGGTGAAATATCCGGCACTCCAGGTGTTTCAAAAGGGCAATGAGACTACAATCTCAAATTTACTCTAAATTCTAAATTTAAGAAGTGAAATCTGAAAATTGTTTTCAGAGTTTTTATTAGCTATTTTTGAGATGAAATATTAGGAAAATAGAGCTGGTTCCATATGCCCCAGTGTGAATCAAAACTGGTGGTAGAGAGTCTTGTCTGATAGTTCTGTGTGGTGTCTCTGAGCAGCCCAGCCTTTTCTTACTAAACCTAGCTGATTGTCTTGTGCTCTTTCCCTGCACTGTATTTATTAGGTACTCCATTTTCCCCTGCTGTGCAGAGTCTGTGTCCCTAATTTTTATATTCTCTCCCTTCCTAACCATTACTTCTTTTCTTTCTATGTCAGGAGAAAAAAGTCATTCTCAATGTCAGTATTTTAAAGTGTATTGGGATAATGGGCAAAAAGGAGATAGACAGGGTATTCTCCTGAAAGGTATGAAGGGCTTCCATCAACCCATTCTTTGTTGTGTCTATGATGATAGTATGATTTGAAATTGAGTGTAAGATATTGCTGTCAGTCTGTCTGGGTGCCTTGTTGTAAACAATAACATTGCAATAATTAGCATTATGCGTTTCTAGTTTTGGGTGGGAGTTTTGGTTTTGTTTTATTTTGTTATGGTTTTTTTTTTAATTTCTTTGAATTTTTTAGTAGTTATTTAGCTACTGTAGAAGCATTAGCTAAATATTCATTCTTGCTGGTTGGGTAAGACATAGCAGGGGAGACCTGAGGCCCACATACATCAATACCTTCTCTAGAAGTCCAGTGAAAGGCACCTTGAAGGGGAGTGTGAGAGCTCTGCTGTCAGCTTTGAAATAGCTGCTTTTCCTGAAGCCTTTTCCTGGCTTTTAATAAATAGATATTGACTTCAGTATTGATCCAAAACATTTGTCTTTTAGAAACAAACTGGGTGTTTTGGATATGTCCATATAAAATCCACTCTTTAACGTTTCTCTTGGTAACTTAGGCTTTCTTTTTTTTTTAAGCAAAAAATAAGTAAGTTGCAGTACTTAGATAAATAAAATGCCAATGTAAATTTTTTGGTGTTTATTTTTTATTTTGATAACAGCATAGATCTTAATATCATGTAGTTTGATTGCAAAGGTGATCAGATTTTAATTTCAAATACCATTTAGAGGGGTCTTGAGGTTTCAGGCTTTTTTTTTTCTCTTAAGTTTGAAGACTTTCTTCTTAATTCACAAAAAAAAATTCTTATATATTACAGCAAAATCTTGAGTCATCCTTTCATGGATATTTAGGCAAGTACAGCACATAATTATAGCACTCTAGCTGTAAATATAATTCTGCTGTGGCTTTAGATGGCCTTCAATTTGTTTATTGCTTATCCCAGGACAGAGGTGGAGTGCCAAATATCTCTATGACAAAGACTGGCTAAACAATGGACACATGTGTGGATTATCATTTTTGAAAGAGAACTATTCTCATCTTAATGCCAAAAAGATCGTGTCAACACATCACCTGCTGGCAGATGTATATGGGGTAACTGAAATACTGCATGGATTGCAGCTGAAGATTGGGATACTGAAGTAGGTATCACTCTAGGGTTTATTTTCCAGCTTTATATATTCAGTAGCCCAGACTGCTATTATTCTGTATGCATTTTTCTCTCCCATTGAAGTTCTTTCTTGTATAATACGTTAAATAATTCAAATGCAGGATGTGCAGTACCCTCAGCTTCACCAGGAACTTGGTATTCAGCACCCAAAGATCTGCACTGTTGGGATTATTGGTGATTTTTTGGGTAAATTGTATGTTAATGGGACATTCTAGATTTATCTTAAATTGATGACTGACCTGTGAATACTTCTTGTTTGGTAATGGTGCTTATCAGTAGCTAAGATCTAGGAGAACTGGATGCTTAATAAGTGGTGTTTTCTATAACTTGCTTTTTTCCTCCCCTTCATTGCAGAAATAAGCATCACCCAGACCTTCATCTCTGGGCTTATTCAGGGATGAGAAAAGAACAAGAACAAAGAACTATTGGGGTAGAGAAAAAGTTAGTGACTTTGCAGGATGCTGTTAATCCAGCTGAAAGGACGTGTCATAGTCAAAACCATAAAGAGCCACCCAGTATACCCCAGAAGATGGAAGAAACGTATATCACAAGTGAGCACAGTTACCAAAAACCTCAGAGTTTTAGTCATGACTACAAATCAGTCACTGACCCTATGAGCTCAGATGATGATGACACAAGTAGCTTTGAGGAAGATCAGGAATATCACACAGAGAATAAAAACTGTTTACAATATTCTTTTAAAGATGGTGGCATGAATGAGCAGGTAAGTATCATTATCCATCTGGGAAATTTTATTTGGAAAAGTTAGTTCAATCTCAATAAACTGAAGTACGTACAGGAATTCAAAAATGTTTATTGCTGTAAGTCAACATATTTATCAAATAAGTCAGCAGAAATCACTAGAAGCAAACTTGGACCACTGAAATAGTTCCAGGTGCAATATGTTCATTTTAGCTGGTGTATGAAATGCAAGGTATAATTTAAGGTATTGCCCGTGTTAAAAATTTATTCCCAATCTAATGTTCTGAGAGAAAGGAGACTCTGTCCTTAAATGCAGAGTCTTGGAACAGAACTTACGTGGTTTTTACAAGGTGAGGGAAATGGGACAGGTTTCCCTTTTTCTCAGTTTGGGTATCTACATGTGCTATAGGGTTTTTGTTGTTTGTTAAACCAAGTTTGTTTGGTTTTTTAATAGTGTTTATTACTGTACTGTATTCTTCTTTTAATAGCAGTGCTACCTAGAATGCCATCCACAAGTAATGCTTTACTGACCAACTAATTTTGCCTCATGTGCAACTGCTTTTCAGTCTTCTATACTGCATATTTCTTCTAATGAAACATTTTTAGTCAGGATTATATTTTGCTATTTAAGCATCTTTCTCATTTTTACATTAATAGTTTGAATCCATTATTTGGTGGAAAAGGTCTGAAACATGTTAATCTGGTTTTAATGAACAGTTCTCTGAGGAAAAACCAAAGAGAACCAAACCTTTCTGTTTTCTGCAATACCAGCTGTATGAGGATAAATCGTCCAACTCATCCCCCTTTTGAAGTACAGTTTCTGGTGTGGAAGAAATGAGTATGATACATTTTTTTCTTTTTAATTTTAGTTCTAAATGTGGCATGTAAGCTGTATAGTCTGAATGGGGATTTTTTTGCTCATTCTAATTAAAAATAACTGTTTCTATGCTAAATTTGCTACATTGCTCAACTATATTCAGGTTTATAGGAAGGAGACGTGCAGCCGTGTCAAATACTCTTGCCTTCCAACAGTATTTTAAATTGTCATTGTAAACAGTACAAATAGTATAAAGATATTTAGAATTAAAGGAAAATATGCATGAGCATTTAAACAAAACTAATATTTCCTTCAGAGATTCAAACATATATATAAAAAGCTAGGTGTTCTCTGTTTGACACCATCCCAAACACGTCTTCTTGGTTTAAGAGTGTTGTTTCCTTTGGGGGCACCTTGATCACCTTTCCAGTGGTCAGCCTTGATACTAAAATAAGGCCTTCTGCCTAAATATGATGGGCATGGAAAAGCTCTCCTTGTTTTCTCCATTAATCTGTTTGCACTTACCTTAAAAACTGACATTGAAGGACCATTTTTAAATAATCTGACTTGTCTTTAAGGTGCCTTTACTCCTCTCCTTGTCAAAGTCTGGTTGGGGCTTTAAATTTTCCTTTCTAGCATTCTTCAGACCCATTTAATATTCTAGTTTTCCATACTGTTTTGTCTTACCCTAATCTGCAGTTCTGTTACATACTTCCATTTCTCTTACAAAAGTGTTTGGATTAACTGTTATCAAGTCCCTTTTTGGGCTATGCATTATCTATATAATTGTATTTAATTTCCTTGCTTCTGAAAGCACAAGGCTTCCCCTTCTGAACCTCCTGTTATTTCTTGTCCACAAACTGTATCTTCAACTCTTCTTCTGCCATCGCTCCCTGATTACCTACATTGATCTCATAGCTTAGAGGAAAATCTGTTAGATTTTGTGGGGTTTTTTTCAAGGAGCTGTTTGAATAAATATAGATGTCATGAGAAGAAAAAAAATATTTATGATGCTATTTAGATATTCAGTTATTTAGCTTTGAAATTTTCTCTAACTTACTAAAGCAGGCTGAAAGATGATTTTGGTTTTAGAATTATGGACTTGGATCCTTTTACAGCAAGGGAAAAATGCCATTCCTGTGGTTTTAGAGAGGGTCTGAAAATTTTAAGGAATAGATAATTTCTTATTTATATTGGAAATATTTTTCATAAGATTACTAACAGTTTGATTACAGAAAACACTGAGGAAGCAAATCTGGTGTCTTCAGAGAAGGGATTTTAAATATCGTAAAAGCAGCAAAATTCTTATACCTTTCAAATAAAATCTATCTCTGATACATAATTTTAACTCCATTAATGGACATTATGAACGTTAACAACACTTGTCCCATCTCAGTTGCTAATAAAGCTACCTGCAGGTCAGTCAGAGTTTTATTTGTTTGGTGTATTTTAATTGATTTTAAGTCTTAAAATGAAAGTTGAATTTTTTTGCTTAAGTGGTAGCCTAAAATTCTTCAGTTCCTATTTTCTTCTTTACCTCTCTTCTTACTCTTCCTATACTTGACTGGAGAAAGAAATATTTTAATAATAGACCTAACACAATTTTTTTCTTTTGTGGTGTGGAAAATTAGCTGAGCTCTTCTAAGTGTATTAATACAAATAAAGTCGTTCTTTGCTCTGGCATTTGGCATGAACTGATACAGTGTGAGCACATGTATCTGGAATTCTAGTCCTTAAAATAGAATCTTCAATAGTAAAAGAACTTCATTGGATATCAAGTCATAGTGGATATAGAATGGAAGCTGTTAATCCTTGTAATTACCTGAGATGCTGAGCATTTTTAACTCATTAAATATGGTCTACTTCCACTCAATAGCTGAAACATCAAATATAGAAAGGTTAGGAACTTGTGTGTCATCTCTGGCATGTTGTAAAGGTACTAATTATATTAAAGAAGTCAATCTTCCTGAGATACTTTGTTTGCATAACTCTGCATGTTGCTGTAACTGTCCCCAAACACCTTCAGCTCTGCCCCAGACTCGTGCTTGGTAGGTAGGTGGGGTCATAGCCGGTAGGAAGAAAAGTTTTTTTGTCATAATCAGCAAACAGAACAAATTGTCCAGAGAGGGTGTGGAGTCTCTCCCTCACTGGAGATACTCCAGAATCATCTGGACACAATCCTGTGCCATGTCCTCTGGGATGACCCTGATGGAGCAGAGAGCTTGGACCAGGTGATCCACTGTAGTCCCTTCCAACCTGATCCATTCTGGGATTCTGTGAAATAGGATGTCTAGCTTACTTGTGCAAAATAGTGACTATTGACGTCTTAGATACTTCTGCATTGTAGAGAGTTTTCCATGGAAGCAAACATTAGGATTTTGCACATTTTTGGTGGCAGTAGACCCATGCAGTTCAGCACATTATGATTTAAGTTTCTATTTATATAAAAAGAGCACAGAAGTAAAATCTGTCTTACTGCATTAAACAAAATATTTGAGCTGATAAACTTCAGTGTTAGGGAAATGAGGCAAAAGGTATAGATGCTTATTTATGTGGAATCTGCATTTTGTTTTGTTTAGTGTATTGATGTGTCATGGTATGTGGCTTTCTGAGTAAGCTTTTTGTCGTGAATACAGAAGTACAATTTTAAGCCAGCAGAGTTTATCATGTGTTGAAATCAACACCAGAGATTAAAACAAAGCAAAAAAAAAAGTCTTAAATGGCAATTTTTTTTCTTTCTGTTGCTCCTATGAAGAATTCTGCTGAAGGAAACACTGTATTTGTTTGTAATGAAAGAAAAGACTCAGAAGAACAAGTGGACACACATCTTCAATGGCAGCTAAATCTCCTCACCCATATAGAGAATGTACAGAATGAAGTCACCAGCAGAATGGACCTGATTGAAAAAGAAGTTGATGGTAACTGCATTGCCAAATTACTTGTTAATATACCTGTAGCAGAATCTCTCACAACTAATATGTTCAAAGTGATCTGAGACACTGAGGATGGATTTTTAAGTATTAAGTTCAAATTTGAGTCCCAGAATTATAACCAGAGTTTGTACCTTTGATCTCCCCATTCCTTTCCACAGGTTTTCAATGCCCAGTAAAGTAGATTAAGCATTCAGAACCCCTGAGCTCAGGCTCAGACTTAGATAACTTGTCTAGTCTTTGTCCACATATGGATCGTAAAGTTGATAGCTTTTTCCATGCCTGGGGTGATTTTTGCCTGATTGTTCTAGTAATTGACAATAGTTAGGGGAAATAAAAGGTGTTTATTATGCCTTCAACTTGTTTTTTTTAGTATTAGTAAGCAAGTTGTTTCATTAGGACAATTCAGTCTTCATGTAAAAACTTGAATTAACTTGTACGGGAATATTGAGAATATTGTAGCACATAAGCGTCTATGACTTTCCAGTCATAGAAACTAGTAATAAGGGGAGCTTGTAGTCTAATCCTAGGACTCCTTAATTAATCTTTTAAAAAATAGAGTTGTCTTATTTCTATTTGCAGTTTTACTCCCAGTATCCCTGCTTTTCCTAGGCAGTGTTTCTAAGCTAACAGGGTTGACCTTCTCCCTTCTCTGTTTCTACAAGCAGAGAAATTCCCTGAAAACATTTGTTGAAGATTGGAAAATCATTCTGTAATCTGGGCCTTATCCACAGGAGCCTGTTAAAGTGGCAGAAGCAAGCCTTATGTTTAAGGGTTGCATTTTCTGTTCCAGAACTATCAGGGTAGACCATGAACTGAAGTTGCTTTTATGTGTGTAGAGGGTAAATTGTGAGCCAAGGGTAAAATTTACTCCCAGATACCGTTTTACAGTATCAATCAAATCAGAAGATTGAATCGTTCAAGAGAAATACGTAATTAGGCAGTGTTTCTCTAACAAAATTTCTTCTGTTGAATAAAAATCACAGCCTCAGTGTATTTTCCCCTTTTATTACCGACAAAGAAAGAAAAATTGAATTTTTATGGAAACTGTTTCTCAAAGATTTACTGTAATCAACTTCTTCTTTTCCCTTCTGTAGTTTTAGAAAGCTGGCTTGATTTCACTGGAGAACTGGAACCACCAGATCCTCTGGCAAGATTGCCTCAGCTCAAGCGACGAATCAAACAGCTCTTAATTGACATGGGAAAAGTACAGCAAATAGCAACACTTTGCTCTGTATGATAAAAGGCAGGATAAAGAAGTAAAAATAGGTTCTTTTCAGTGAATTTTCTTATTAGCCACAAGACTGACAGGAAGACAGCAAAAAGCTGATTCTTTGCTGATTACATTAATAGCCTGAAGCTTTGGAAAGAAGAGAGGAAGTTTAGAGTGAGGAATCTGTTTTATTGAAAATACGAATATTCAATATCCAGGCTTCAAAATTATATATAATATACTGAGAAATGGCAGTTTTTCAGGATTTTAACATGTTGAACAGGTAAATCCCCAGTTACAAGAAAATTCAACAAACGAAGTCTTTGAAGAGTAGTGCTACTATTTTGAAACCCTTGGCAGACATTTCTAAATTAGCGTAATTCAGCTGACTAAAAATGCAGTCCTCTTATCTTGCTAGTGAAAGATAGATACAGAGAGAGCTGTATCTTCTCTACAAGGAAGGTTTTTAGATTATTTCTTTCTCGTATCAATGTTAAGGAAAGCAAACATACTAGCTTTGATTTTTGAAAAAAAGTATTTGTCATGGTCTCCCTTTTAAAATATTTTTTTAAATAGAAATCCCTAGAACAGCACCCCTAGGCTCCTTTAAAATGGAAGTGGAAAATAGTGGTCAGATGTGCCAAATAATATTAAAATCACTGGTATGAGAGTTTGATTATGACTTAGGCAAAGGTTTTTTCAAAAGTCCTACGCAGTGCCAGCAGTCCATCCAAAATTGTATCTCATTTATATTTTTTTACGTTCTATAGCAGTGTTCAGGAATCAAGGTACAATTTTTGTCCTGGGTAGCTCTGTTCTGATGTTGGCCCTCTGAAAACTTCACCATCCGCAGTGGGGATGAGGAATGACAAGAGCAGCAAAACCGTCTGTGGCTGTGGAAATTCTAAACCATTAGAGGAAAAAAATCACAAGATACCTTATCCAAGTTTTTTTTATAAAATTTTTCAGCTTCAGTGAATGAAATGCCATGAAACCAAAGGCAGCCTACTTGCTCAGATAGCTCTTGCTGGATTTTGAGCCCAGGACTTTTCCTGTGCTGATAAGTTTCCGCTGTACCCAGTGCTACATCCGTGTCCGCTGTGTGTGTGTGTATGTGTGTATAGCTACTTGTACATATATACATACCATACACATTTCTATCTGCACATGTCTAGTTTTATTACCATAGACTAAAAGAACTGGTGGTTCATATTACCTTTTAACAAGCAGTTTCTAAAATTGAAAATAATGTATGTACAGGTTTTGAAATTTGTAAAATACGACTGTTAAAAGGAGGCTATTTAACTGAGGACATTAAGATACTTGAACATTTTATGCCTCATGTCTGTTTATCAGTTCTAGTTATCTGTATAAATGCATTTTAGAACCGATAGACAGTAAACTTGAATTTACCTTTTGATAAGAGTACAAGCCACTGTACATTCAAAAATTATTTAAATTTGCAAACACACTGTTCTATATGTAAGGTACTGTATGTAAAACTGTTTATTAAAACTATTCTGCATACTCTACATTTTCCACTTTTCTTCCTGATCTACATACAAATGTAAAAAGTAAGTGATTGTTATTATGTATAGACCATCAAAAAATCGTGGAATGCCTTTTAAGGATGCATACAACTGAAAAATGTGCCAAAGATGGATAATCTGGAAAAGACTTTGCAACTAGTGCATTGAACTTTCATGATAAAACCATTATTGAGAAAGAAAGCAGCGTGGCTGGTTCATTGCTAAAGTAAGCCTACCCTGACCTTTCCTCTCTGTCTGTCATACCTGAAGTAAGTTATCACTCCTGATGGCCAAAGCAAATTGTAAACCCCTGTTACAGAGCAGTTGCTATTTAAAAAGTCCTCCCACATGAAGCTTGTAGGAGACATCACAGAACTGCATGATAACATGGAATCATGGAATGGTTGGCAACTCCATAATGCAGAACATTAGAGCTGTGGAGTTGTTGACATTTTATAGCAACTGTTAATAAATACTCTGTGTTATATAGTAATGCTTAAATAACTGCTTCAAACATGAATAGTTGAGTGACCTACTTGCTTTTGGATATGTGAGACAATTTTATAGACTATTCACTTGTTGCATATCCTTGAATGTGGTACTGTGTGTACTGTATAAGAGAAGTGTAAATCCAGATGAATTACTTTGAAACAAAGTGGAGTGTATTTACAGAATTTATACAGCATACACTGTAGCAATGTTATGCAATGTGTGTGCATGTGTGTGATGTAATATAATTGTAAATGTTACTGAAGGTGAAGATGGACTTGGAAAGTTCAGGGGGGAGGACAGAGGTTTTATTCTTACTACAGAGATGGAAGAATGGTATCCTGAAAAGGAAATCCTAAGGTCAAAGTTGAAGTTGCCCTTGCAGCTTTAATGTGTCTTCTGTTTGTATGTGTAATGGCCTCTTAATTTACACGAATATGTAATTTTACCCCTCAAGATCCTGCCTTGTTCAGGATGGACTGTACTTACAAAAGCAATCTGTTCAGTATTTTTTTAATGTTCATTGTGTAGTCATGTATTATAAAAATTTCTGCAATCATATCTTCTAAGAAATACAATCTCAGTGTCCACATGGACCATGCTATGTATGATACATACTGTACTGTTTCACAAACTTGTCTTGCTTTCTCAAGTCGTGGTGCTGGTCTGTAACATGTGGACATTAGTTTCTGACCCCAGTTTCTCAAGTATTCAAAGGTTTGGGATGATTTTGAGGTTTTTCTTTTAAACACAAGTCAAGTGCCATAAAAATACTAAGAGTTTTTTGCACAGAATGTAACCTAGAGTTGATTGCTTTGCTCATGTGCCAGTCAACCCCAGTGTGATCTCACTCTTACCAGTATTTCTTCCTAGTTGGTCTTAATGAGAGACTCTTAGTCCTGTAGGCATAATTTTCCATCTGTCTTCCTGCTTCCTCTCTAAATAAGCCCAGGGATGTACACTTAGTCTATTTGCAACATCATTTATTGGGGTGTGAATTGTGACTGCATGGAGGAGGGGACAGACCCTCTCTGAGGAAAAAATAGTATATGGCAATGTAAGGACTGTTTGATATGTGTGCGCAGAAAGGCAAAATGTTCAAATTTGCAGCCTTCTTTCACTGAATAGGAGTTCTGAGTAGTAATGGACAAAAGGGAAATGCCATTTTACAGAAGCCACTTGTGATTTCACAGAGCTAAATGGCAAACCTTTGGAGCCTTTGAATGCCCAACTTTTTGTCTGAGGTTTAGTTAGCGGTTTGTTTATCTGTTTGTTTGTTTAATGGAGGTATCAGGGTCATGTCTTTTCAAAGCCTACTCCTACTTGTGACTAGACCGAAGGCATCTACATCAGGAATTCTGTGTTTCAGTAGCAGTGATGGCAGGACAGCAGTACTGCAGTCATAAATGGAAATGTAGCGTTGGTGCTGTGGTCTGGTATGACATGATGGGGCTGCCACGTTCTGGTCACAAAACGGACATACTTCAGATCATATCGCAGGGAATGGGTTGGAAGATGCTTCCTGTTAACCCTTTTCTTGGGTAGCTGTAGATTGAATAGTGCCCATATTTTGGATTTTCTGGCCTTAGATGCATAGATCTTTGTTCAGCTGTGGAGCAGTTTACAGTGGTAGAAGCCTGTAATTTTCTTTCAAATAGACAAAGAAGATGGGTTGCAATTTTCTGATAGATTTCCTGTGTTTGCTGGGTGGCAAAGAATTGAAACTGTTCTTCCATGGATTAAGTAATCTTGTACAGCTGACAGCCACCTGTCTCTCTTAATTTTGTCTTTGAGCTTCTACATGTGTTCGTCTGTTTGTTCTGCAACTTGCATCTGTGTCTCCTTCAGCTTTCTGTGCTCTGGCTTCTGAGGTGCCTGGAGGGTGTCACTCCTCTGTTCTCATGGCCAGTTCTTCCTGGCTGCTGTGGGAAGCAGTCATGCGGAAAGGCCTCTTGGGCTCTTCTGTCCACAGCCTCCAGAGCGTCCTGAACTTGTGAACAGTTGGAGTGTGTGCACTGCCTTTCTTAAGTAAGCCTTTTCTGTGTTGTGCAATTGGTGATCTTCCTCTATTCCCATCTGGCTTCTAACTTAACTAGACCTGAATTAATACTGCAGCAAAACCCGTCTGGCACTGTTGGGCTCCAGCACTCCTTACCAAACTGAGGGTTAGGATGCAAAGGAGGCATTCAAATATTGCAGTAAAATTATAAAAGTATTTGATGTTGTAAACAACACTATTTTTCCTATGTATTTAAAGGGAAGGTGTAAACATTTTTCTTCACTGGAACTTTAAAAGGCACAAAACAGATCCTGAACTGAACTGGAGCTTGGTGTAAAAATCAACAAGTGGAGGGATGGGCAGGACTCTGCAGGCAGGGGCTTCCCAGCCAAAAGAGCGGTCAGTCTGTCCCAGTAGTAGCTCTGTGGAGGTGCTGGTGTGTAAAGGGGGTGTGTGCAATGATTCCGTTCATTTGCAAGCAGGGTGGTTTAGAACACTGGAACTATAGGTTTTTGCTCTACTGCTTAAAAATGTTTCAGTATATGCACCTTAATTTTTGAGTGCTTAATAAAGTCAGAGGCTTAATCACTTTTGAAATGCCCATTGGTATTCTCACATTTTATTAGCTCACAATCTTTTTCTGTTGTACTGATTGCATATGGCTTTAGGTGAGGATTTTGCAGAGGCTGTTTGAAATGCTTCAGTAATCGTTTCTATTATACTTTATGTCCTGGGCACTGGGTGTGGGGGTCTGTCTTTAGCAATAAATATTATACACTATGTGTATATCCGTTTGTATATGGAAAACAAATACAGAGCATGTAACAATGGTGAAAATACACTGCGTCGAGTGCAGATTGTGCATTTGGCAGCCATTCTGCACCAGCCTGAACGACCCAAATGAAAAATTGGAGACCACATGGAGAAAATGAGCTAGCATGAAAAATCATTCAGGACAGAAGTTCCCTTCCTTTACTCTGTGGGCTGGGCAATTAAAGCTAGTTCAATTGCTGTTTGCTTCAAACAGCTGTCTTCCTTTCCTGAAAACTGTCCAAGCCTCCTGTGTTCAGCTGTAGCCACATGCATCAGTGTATTGTCACTAAACACTCTGAGAGAGGCAGCACTGCACTATGATTAAATCTTCTATGAGAGAAGCAAAATACTTCCTTCTGTGATTTGTTTTTTATAATAGCAATAATGTTGACTGCATTCTAATACTCAAAATAAAGGTCTGTTGAGATTGTTATGTGCCTGGACTCCCTTTCCATGGACTTCTCTTCTGGTGAGCTAGTGTGTGTTTGCATATATTTTGAAGCATTAGGGAATCTTCAGTTCCATGTTTAACCTGCAGTCCATAGGTTATGTGCAGTCATTGATACTCTTCTACACTGCAAGGCTCGAGGGAATCTTCAGTGGTATTTTAGCCTGTAGGCAAATGATACAATCAGTAAATTATTTACAGAACTGAATTACTTAATGTATATGGCAAAGTCATTGGAAGATTTTTCTGTTCCTGAACTGTTTTGGCATTTTAATTATTTCAGGGTTTGAGTTTTACAATGCACTTTATTCTTTACAGTCAATGTCTTTCAACAGTGTGTTCACAGTGATGGCATCTCTTCTTGTGGGCAGACATGTACCTTTGCACAATGTCATTACAAAGTAACTTTAATTTGCTTTTAGTCATATTTTTAATATCATCCACAAGTTGTTCAAGATACTACTGTGATAGAAAACAGATAAGCCAATAATGCTAAGTTGGGTCTTCTCATAGACATCCTGTTGACAAGGGCGTGAATGATAAGCAGCAGATGAATGAAATTGGACAGAATCTCAATAAGTTACTGACATATTTTTTTGTTGTTGTTCACAGAAAAAGTGGATACCATAATACATGTGATGAACTTAAAAATTTAATTCTGAAACATTTTAATCACTGTTGAAAGGACACTCACAAAGCAGGCTCTCAAAGTACAAGACCAGATTCAGATCATGGAGCAGCACACTGAAACACTTTTTTTTTAATTAGCAGACTTTCTGAAGAAGAGGTCTCCCATGTCAGACCCAGAGTTTCGGCCAGCCCAGATTTGTCTGCAGTAGAAGTAGGACATCAGATCTGTACAAACACACTGTGAAATATCTGTGCAAATTGGCTTTTTCCTGACTGTGTCTTCTGGCAAAGTGAGAGTTCCTTTACCAAAATTTTTAGGTGCATCAGTTTTGTCAGTCATTTGACAGAGATGGACTCCCTAATTTTAATCTGCCCTTTTCATTGGTGGCTTACGGAATTCGCTGCTTTGTTGTGTGGCAGGAGCTGTCTTTGTCCTTGAACTTCCTTTCTGACTCCACTGGCTCTACACCATCACCTTTAGTTCAGAGAAGGTTAAATATTGCATTATTGAAAAGACCCAAAGCAGTTTTGTCCCACCAACACCAAGAGTTTGGCACCCTGGTGCTGTCCTTCTGTGACTGGTGGTGACTTTTCTCATGCCTCAACTTTTGTTTGTCAAATATTGAAACTATTCAAGTTGCAAATCTTGTGCGTCACGGCTGTTTTGGACCTGGCTCTTGCTTGGGGTTTCAAATGAATCTGCATCCCAGGTGTTGTGAGGATAAAATACCTATTTTTCTGCCTGGAATCACTATACTACTATTGGATAGAGGGAAACTTTGTTTATTTCAATAAATAAGTAAGAAAAAAACCCAAACATTTTATTTGTCCTAGAAATCATCAATTCCTGCAGAGACAAATGCAAATTCAAATATTTTTACATGGGCTTCTTTAGGTTCTTATGTCACCAAAGGCACTTTTCCAAATGGTAAGTTATAATTTAAAATTTCACAAGTCCTGTGTCCAATTCTCTGATCTAGCCAAGTTTAACATGGAAATGACTGAAGCTTCCTTATCGTTCTTTCAATTTGATGAACGTGTCATGTATAAAGTGAATACACTGAACAGTGTATTGTCTGGGGCTGTCATCTTGTTGTCTTTTAATTTTGCATCACATGAGGTCTTAATCAGAGATGATAGAGATAAGTGCTAAACAAGGTCTTGGAAAGAAATGTGCTGAATGTACAGTTCTCTAGCTGTAAATGTCACAAATAATGTTAACATTTTTTTAATGTAGTTTTCTTAAAATGTGTGAGAGGACTGTCCAACATTGGTGCTTTATTTAACACAGAAGAACAATGTATTGTTTGAAATGAATGAACTGGTTGATGTAAGCATAATTTCACAATGTTTTCTTAAAACCTTTGCTTTCAATTTGCTGCCTCATTTGGGAAGCTCCCTCCAGTTCTTTTTCTAAACTAAGGTTGACTTCTCAGGCTCAATTTTTTTTGGGGTAAGAGTAACTTTTCTGTGGGTACAGATGTCTGTTTATTTATATACAGGAATCTTTTATCCCTGGGCCTTTCATTATGTAAAATTGCAGTTGCACCGCTGTCTCTTCTGCTAAGAAAGTGGATGTAAAGCTGGAACAATGAATAAATATCTTCTTTGAGGTTTGTGCTTCCAGTGTCTCATCCCACTGACCTTTATCTTTCCCCCAACAGTTGTAGTTTGTAGTATAGATGGAGTAGATTTTGCTGGTAGGTACAACAAAACAAAACCCTAATTTCCAGCACTAGAGCAATGATTTTGAAGACATGATCGTTTTAAGGCTGTATTGACCACAGGGACCTTTTCCACTTACTCCTTTTCTGCTCTTCATTGGTGAGCTAATTTAAGATGTTACTCCATATTTTCTCAGGTGCTAAAAATAGAGGCCAATACCACTATCCCTTCACTGAAGTTTATGCAAGACTTTTCTTACGTTGTATTTGACCAGCCATAGATAGACAAGTGCCTCTTTTTCTCTGATGAATGCAAATTCCTCACATTCCAAACAACTTTTTTTCCTTTTAATCCATGGGCTCTTGCATCCCCTTGAACGTGCATGTACCAAGATGCCCACCTTGGTTTGACGCACATCTAGAAGTGGTTTGAGTGATGCCAATTGCCAAAATTGCTTTTCTCACTTAGTTTTTTAAGAGACTTTTAAGATTTGGCTGTTCTTCCCAACTTGAGTAGTTCATAGGTGGTTTCTTGAGTGTTTCTGAAGGAAATAAACAGCATCTTGGGAATCAGCAATATGAAGATATTGTAAGTTTGTGGTCCTTTCTGATAATAATAATAGCCCTTTGATACTTCATGCCTTAGTCCATTATCAGCTTTTTTAGCAAAGAATAAAGAAGGAAAGTGAGTAGTGACCTTAATAAACTCTTCTCCACATTTGCTGTGCAAGGAACCTGAATGACACTTTTCTAATAACTTTAGAAAATTGGACTAAATCAGTATCACACACAGACCCCCCCGCCAACACACTCCGGAGTGTTTCATTGGCTTGGAGACATCATAGTGCCTGCAAGCACTGAACCTGCTGCCCCTGCAGAGCCTGTCTGTGGTACTGGCTGGGCTCTCTCTTGTTCCTCTCCTGCGTCTGCCCCAGTGTGTGGGGCTCAGACACAAACCTGAGGCTCTTGAAGTGCCCTTGGGTTAGAAATACATGTTATGGTCAAACTTTTCTTCTTTCCTGATTTAACCACACTGGTGCTAATATTGGTTATTTAGTCAGATTCTTTCACTCTGCATGGATGTTTCCCTACAAATGCTATGCTAATCCAGAAATTCAGTTTCTTTCTGTGCCTGCTTGATATGGGCTTTTACAGGATTTGTCATCTTTATGCCTCTAAAGGTTGCTTTTTTTGCGTCTGTCATTTAGACTGGACGTGTTCTTCATTTTTTTCCCAGCTTGATCTTTCTGTAGACTGTTGACTTTGCTCAAGTCCAGAATAGGTTGCTTGAAAGTAAATTCCAAATACTGTCCCACTCATTTTTAAAAGCCTACTCATACTGAAGCACACCTGTGCTGCTCTTGGAGATCATATTTACCATATTGGTCAAACACCATGGCATGGCAGTTGTCTACAGCCAGCACAGAAGGATGCTTGGATCACTGCTGTGATCTTGCTCTGTGGGAGAGTATCAGCAGAATTGTTTCTAGGCTGTCTAGGACCCATGTATCACAAACAGGAATACTGCTCTTACTTTTTCTTGAAATCAAGTTAAATCCAGCTTCAAACATGTGTTGTCATTATTTAAGTATTTGGGACTTACTTATCCAACCACCATTGTACAAGCAAAGGTGAGTTCTCATAATTGCTGTTGCAAGTAAGTGCTGACTCACAGTTACAAGAGGTGGCCAGTTAACAAGTGAAATTCTGAAACCAAGGAATTAATGTTTCTCAAATGTTTTATGTTGAGGATCTTTCCTGTAATTAGTACCAAAAAGTTTAATTTAAGAAGTTTCATGTTCATACTGATCTTACAGCTGGAGGATGAAGCCCAAGAAGTGAAGCTGTGCCTGTCAGACACTTGGTTGTGTTAAAGTGCATAGTGCAAGTGGGAGTGAAAGCAAAAGATGGAATGTAATTAACTTTTATCCTCAATTCACTTTAGCCAGTGCGGTGTATCCATCCTGTTTTTCACTTAGTAAATAACCCCGTTATGAATCGTATTCTGTCCTAATGTGCAGTGCCCAGAGGTTTCACTCGGGTCTGTTCCTCAGCAGGCTTAGCTCAAGGAATGCAAAAATGTGCAACTCTACTAGGGAGCACAGAGCCTGGCTGCACCCTGGGGAAGGTGGGAGCCAGAGCTCTGCCCAGGGTCACGCCAATATGCTCTATTTACTTGTTGGAATAACTGAACCCCCCTGCCACCCACTGTGCTGTGCCTGCTGCCACTTGGCTCAGCTGTGCTCCCTGGAGCGGGGATGAGAGCTCGCTGAGGGGAGCCAGGAGGGCAGCTCCACTGAGGGGGCCTCTTGCAGTTTGCTCAGAAGCATCGTGTGCGTCACTCACCCAATTCTGTGCCCAGCCAGCGGCACTGAAGTGAACCCATCCCCGTGATGGGTGCTATAAAAGGGCAGCAAAGGCTCTGTGGGGTGCACAGAGCCGCCTCATGGACAGAAGGGGATGGGGCTCTCCCATTGCAAGATGGGCTCCATCCCATTTTGCATCCTCTGTTGCTTTATTAGCATAGCAACAGCCAATATATTTGGTGAGTACTCTTGTCCTTTTCCTCTGCCTGTGTCTGACTGATCTTTGTGCTGCTCTGTTCTGATGAAGTATATAATGATCTTGAATCTTGCATGCTGTGAACTAAGCTGGTTATTGTGTGCTGTGCAAACTAAGGCTGGGCTCCTGGATAAACACTGAACCTTAAGGATCTTTAAGTGGTCAGGGTTACCTGAGTTTGTGCACCTGGAATTTGGGTGGAAAATAAATGTTTTCTCAATGGCTAGAGAAGGAGCATAGGTAAGAAAAGGTGCTGCTGCAGGGTTCTAAAGTTCCTCAATCACATCTTCTACTTGTAGGTGCCATCATCTAATTTAGGCTTGAAGCTGAAGATACTGGGGAGCCTGAGTGCTACCCCAGTACTTTGGGCTGAGTTTGATAGTCCTGCACCACCAGTGATTTGAATCACTGAATTAATTAGGCATTTAACTCAGATGTCTTGGTAGACCCTCTCTAACACTGTACACAGGGATCTCCACACATCCCAGGGCAGCTGATGTTTGAGCTGAAAATGGGTAGCTTTGCTGATGTGACGTGTTTTATAGATGAGATCACCTGAAATTCTGCAGTCTCATGAAAATTTTCACATGGTCTTAAGGGGACACAGTAAAAACTCACAGAAACAGATGTGATTGAGAAGCATTAGAAGCACAGGAACCATCTGCAGCTGTAGGAGTTCTGTGAGTTGCAAATTACTTCAGGCTGAAAAGGCATTCAGAATACTTCTGATGTATTTGCACTACAGTGTGTGATCACTCTTATACCAAATACTGGCTTAAGCAAACATTTGGGCTATACCTGTGAGTTTGCTTGCTGTATTTTTATAAACTAATCTATGGTATTAAGAGCATGACATTCATCAGATTTTGAGGATGAGGAGAGTGTCAGATCAACTAATCTGCTCTGTAAAAATAAAGAACTTATTGAATTTCATCATTCTACATCTAAAACAGCAGCAAATGCAGCTTTGCATGCATTAAAAATTTGCTAGGTGGCTTCAGTAATTGATCATCTGCCCCACTGAAAATTGAGAGCACTCCTAATATGAATTAGTCTGATGCTGCTGCTAGAAATTGGTTATTTTTAAATCTTTCATGAGAGTAAGAAGAAATACCTCTCTTTTTGGTGAAATAGTGAGTGATTTAGCTTCAATAAAGGATGATTACTCAGAAAATTTAATAGTGGTGTGTGTCGTTATGCAAAGGGTTTTTTTGTGGTCATAGGCACAATAAAGTAAAGAACCCCAGCTACCAAAAAAATTTTACCTATGCCAGTACTGAACTGAGCTGAGACTAACTAAACACAGACCTGGGAAGGGGGTTCTTGGTCATCTCCACCATGTGCTCATCGTGCAGCTGGCAGAGCAGCAGGTTTGTTCAGTACCTCCCTGTTCTGTCCCACACGGAAATGCACACAGGGAGTGATGGGAAAGCAGCCAGGGAGGACCCCTGGTCATAGGACTGTTCTCCTGCAGCACTGGCACTGAAAGAGTTTTGATAAGAATGG
The DNA here is from genome assembly GCA_013400315.1 of Bombycilla garrulus. Taxonomy (NCBI): domain Eukaryota; kingdom Metazoa; phylum Chordata; class Aves; order Passeriformes; family Bombycillidae; genus Bombycilla; species Bombycilla garrulus. Next base: position 1,775,182 of record VXBU01018924.1, on the reverse strand, counting down.
GTTTGTGGTGGGACCATCCTTAGGTGTCTTCTTGCTGTTTTCAGAGTATCAGACTGATTCCCAACCATTGCGTCCGTGCGAACTTCAGAGGGAAGAGGCTTTTTCAGCAGGAGAAGCCTACGTTCCTCAGTGCACAGAGGATGGCCAGTTCAGGTAATTCATCCCTGCTCTTAATGTGCTGCCATTTGATGTGACCTTTCATTGCTAGTGAAAGTTTTAGTCTGTCTTGAAGAGCCACTGTATCAGTGGACTGGAGGATGAGGGGTGCAAGAGACTTGAAGAGACTTTGTGAACCATGTTGCAGATCCAACCTCTCCCAAATGAATTCCCTGTTATTGGAAGCAATCTCAGGGTTAAGAGGTCAATCTAAGATTAACAGGCTTATTTTTTGGCAGCATTATTTTCATGTCAAATACTTGGTGCAGTTTGCAGTGTGGTGCAGTTTGCTGTCTTCCTACATGTGCTCATGTGTGTGCCAGCTGGCACAGCTCAGCCAAGTGACTGACAACTTATCCACCCTTGTTAGTGGCACAGTCAGGTTTCCTTCTAAAGGCAGTGAAGGAAATGAAAAGCACACAGAGAAAAATTATTTAGACAGCAGCATGTTGCTTGAATGTGCAAGAAGGCAACAAGTTAAAGCTGAGGCTGAGTACAGATTGTAATTTCTCTGCTATTATCTTGGTTTTGCCTCTTTGGTAGCAGCTGTGACCATTCTAGATTTGATGTAGAAACTGTCTCAAAGTGCTTGGTGAAACTCAGATAATGAGAATTAGGGTTCTGTCCAACCTGCTTGCTTCCTCAACGACTTCAATTCACATATCTACAATTCCCGAGGAGTTCAGAGAATTACTAGAATTAAGGGTTCCCACTGATCAGTCACCAGAAATGCAGCTCTTGCCAGTTCCATTGTTTGTGATTTTAAGGTATTTTATGTATTTTGGTTTGCTTTATGGTTTTGTTTATGTCTGGTACTGACTGAGGACTCCACACACACAAAATAAAATGTTACTTGTGATCTTCTTCAGGACAGTCCAGTGCAGTCAGAATGGTCTTTCCTGTTGGTGTGTAGATGAGAATGGTGTTGAGGTTCTTGGCAGCAGACAGAATGGATATCCCATATCTTGTAAGTTAAAAGTTTCTATTTTTGGTCAGATTGAGTAAAGAACCATTTAAATCTGCATTTGAACTGCTAAAATCAAGAAAAGGCTAGCCCCAGACTTTGATGGACTCTAGTTTGTGGTAATTTGCTAGGTCTGTCTAGCAGAAGTTCTGAGTTTCTTCAGGGCTTATCATGGAAATCTGATACACCTGGATGTTTGTATTTATGGAGGTCCCAGTGAGACAAATTGTGAATAAAAGATTGATTTAATGTGATGGCTTTTGAGTTGGAGAGCTTCAACCACATCTGTGGTGGGCTTCTCTATACCAATTTTCATAACCTGAAGTCCATCAATGTCCTCGTGACACCTGGGTGGCAAATTTAGAACTTGTAATTTGGAGAAAACTCAGATGTTGCCTCAATAAATCAAAGAATCTTCATCTAACAATGCCCTTCTCTGGTACTTCAGGCTTATCCTTTTGCCAGCTGCAAAAGCAGAGGATCTTGGTGAGCCGATACATCAACAGCAGCAGCATCTCCTACGTCCCTCAGTGCCTGGATTCAGGGGCTTTTGACGAGGTGCAGTGTGACATGGAGCTGGGCCAGTGCTGGTGTGTAGATCCAGAAGGAATGGAGATTTATGGCACCAGACAAAGAGGAAAGCCAGCACAGTGTAAGTAATATTCAAGAAAATGATGGGTTTTGTAGGTTTGAAAGGCTAGATGTGAATAGGGACTGATAAGATTATTGAGTCCGGTTCCCTGCTCTTCGTAAAAACAAGATGATGCACATCAGTGTCACTGCTGAGTGTAATGAATGTGACCCCCTTTTGAACAACAGGGTGGCCATTCAGCCATTTGTGGAAAGTTAATACACAAATAACCATTACCTCTTTTCCTCATTAGGTCCAGGGAACTGTGAGATCCGAGATCGGCGCATCCTGCATGGGTTTGGGGAGAAGAGCCCACCACAGTGCTCAGCAGACGGAGAGTTTCTGCCTGTCCAGTGCAAGTTTGTCAACACAACAGACATGAGTGTTTTTGATCTTGTTCATAGTTACAACAGGTAAGAAGAGCTCAGGCTTCTGAATCAGGAAGATAATCCTGCATACCCTTGCATTTCAAGGCACTTTTTGGGATTTTTGCTACATGGAGCCCTTATTCTGTAACTGCAAATTATGATATTTTCTCTTAAAGAATGGACAAGTGAAAAAAACTTTTTCTTCTGAATTAAATCAGCTGGTTAAAAAAAAAGAAAAAAAAAGATATTCCATCCCTGCAGTCTAATTAGTGTGTCCTCACACACCACTGGATACCAATTGTGATCTGTAGTTGGAAAAGTAGCCAGGACTACTTTTGAGACAGACAGACAACAGCAAATGAGAAAAGTGCAGGAAGAACAGAGGAATTATTTGGATGTACATATGATATAGGAAAGACAATAGCAAATGGGAGATGAAAGCAGATGGACAAGTGATAACAGACAAAGATAAAGTTCATTTCTGATAATGAGAATCTCTTACCTGCCTAAATATTAGGCAGTGCCAGGGTTGCTCCCATGGGTGAAACAGCAAGTGATGAACGGCTGTGCTGGTGCACAACTGCCTTAGGTGGTTGCAGAGGGATGGGGAATGTTTCAGAACACCAAATCAAATCCTTTTCTGTGGGGGCAGGAAGCTGTTGGCCTGTGGAGGAGCTGAGAATTAATGCTGTGATGAAGGCATAAGGGATGGGCAAAGGGAATTGATGGGAGAGGAGTTTGTTTTGGCATAGATGTTCAGACTCTCCAGAGAAACGTTTTTGTGTCTGGTGAAGTGCCCCTGACTTGGCACCTCAGTCAGCACCAGTTTCCCTGGTGGAGGGCAGTTCACTAAACATAACATCTCATTGTGACTTGGCTCTGTAGCACCAAAGACATTTTATTGTAAATGTCATTTTTGCTGTTTGGAGGGGTTTCTTCATTATAATTTAAGTAAAACTGAAAGACAGGTCTGAATGCACAGTGCAAATTTGCCAGAGCTTCAGGAGAGGTTATTTTGGTGAGAGCAAAACAAACTGGCTCTTTTGTTTGTTGGTCTATAGAGTGTTGAAATGCTACAAAAGCAATTACAGTGGAGAAATCAATGCTTTAAACTGACGGTTTTTTCCTTCCACTGGGAGATTTGCCTGCAAAGACCTGCAAAATTGGATTTATTTTCTGACCGTGTCAAGTAATTAATCACAGCAGGATCATTTCAGTCCCAGCTGTCTACCTTCTAATTATGGCATTGGCTTAACCTATTGCCATTATATCTGAGTATTTCAGGTCATTAATATATTTATTTTCACACTACTCCTCATTATTCCTTCCCCAAACCAGGGCAGAATGTGGAGTTGAAGGAGTGAGTTCCACAGCAAAGGACTGCAGCTGAACTGGGATTTTAACCCATATTTTATGTTCATATGGAACCAGTGGAGAAACTTTCTTTGATTCCACAGACTGATTTTTGAAATCTAGACATATCCTAACTCTCTTTGCAAATCCTTCCCCTAGACCTTCATAAATATTCCAGAATAAGCCAGTATGTTAGACCACCTCCTCCAAACAAGCAAATGGGGAAACTGAAGCTTAGAGGTAAGACTTTCCCAAACAGAAGATTTCCAAAAAGAAAGATGAGCCCAAATTTCCTGCCTCACCTGGAGGGATTGGCTGCTGTTACTTTTTTGCATGGACTGTGTCCAGGTCCTGCCTGGATAGGCAGCCATATAGAACACACTGTAGCAGATTGATGGGAATTACCAAAAAATCAAATGCCAAAGATTTTTTTATTTTTGCTGTAATCAGTAGTGACTTGTCTTTGCTGGAAGCCAAGAGCAGAGACTCATATTTTGAAGGCCAAATACTTCACATTTATTTCTTTTCCTGTATTTTTGAGTGTGAGCATTCTTGTTGAAACACACAGAGGCACTATAAATTTATCCATAAGTTAAATGTAGTCATAGGTGGTTTGGACTGGCTCTGAAAAATGAGGAATTCTATGTTATTGCTACTCATCTTGATGGCTGTGGTTAAAGAGCATAAGAAAATAAAAAATGTGGTAAGAATTGGGTTTTCCACATAAGGTGAGAAATGTTTTAGCCTGTTGTTTGTGTGGGGCTAATTTATATTTTTTTAAAATTTATTTAGCTTTACTCTCAACTTGGAACAAAAATAACCAGAATGACAAGATGTGACTACATATCTGCCCCATATAAAATAGTGTAATTTTGCGTGTGATTTTTTAATGTTGAAAATGAAGGAAAGCAGGTTGCAGAGTTTTTCCATTGCATCCTGTTTCAATCAGATAGAGATTGAGATGCTGAGGTGAGGCGCTCCAAGGACATGAGCAGTGCAGAAAACAGATCATATTCCTGACTGAGCAGTGGACAGTGCATGATAATCCAGGGGAGCTGAAACACCTCAAGCTGTTTATGTCCCTTCATGCTGGCAGAAGTCTCTCTGTGCCCTGAAGTGTGACATTTTGATCTCTCTCAGCATGCCAGTGTCAGCAGTGGAGCAGGATTTGACAATCCAAAGTGGAAGGAGTCAGTGAATTTTAATTTGAAGATGTGGAAGGGTGCCAGAACAAAGCAGCACTACTCAGGGATGTATAAATTCCGAGACAGGAGCACTGCTGAGTAACACTGGGACAACCCTGAGGTTACAGCCCCTTCCTCTGGCAGAGGTGCTGCTGCTGCTTTGTGCATTCCCAAGGCTGTGCTTTGATGTCCTGTGGAAGCAGTAACATCTTTGGCTCTCCTGACAGGAGGTGGTGGAGCTCCCAGGAGTCATCTCTTCTATGAAGAGAGGCTGAGAGAGTCCACCCTGGAGAAGAGACTCTATAGCACCTTCCAATGTCTAAAGGGGGCTACAGGAGAGGTGGAGAAGGACTTTTAACAAATGCACGTAGTGTTAGAACAAAGGGGGATGGCTTTGGACTGAAAGAGGGTAGGTTTAGATTTAGATATGAGGAAGAAATTCTTTCCTGTGAGAGTGGTGAGGCACTGGCACAGGTTACCTACAGAAAATGTGGATGCCCCATCCTTAGAAATGTTAAAGGCCAAGCTGGCCAAAGCTAGATGGGACCTTGAGCAGCTTGTTCTAGTGGAAGCAGCCCCTGCCCACTGCAGGGGGGTTGGAACTCGATAAAGTTCCTTCCAACCCAGAATATTCTATGATTCAGGCAAAGTCTTGGATGTGGCAAAGGCCCCTTGCTCTGCACACTTGAGCACCAGCTCTGAGCCAGACGAGCATTTCATTGCTGTGCTCAGGCTCTGTGTTCTAGAACATCCTCAAGGCTGCTGGAGTGGGGCACCGAATTGAGCCTGGTCACAGTTTGACAGAGTGGCTGTGAACTGCTTTTTGCCAGTTAATCAGTGCCTAATCCACCAATATTCTTATTGCTGAGTGTCCATCCTTGGTAAAAACCTAATTTCTGTAACTCTCTGAAGGTGTTGAGCAGAAAATTCCACTTCCCTTTTGCTAAGTTTTTCTAAATAGGCCACGTGCAGCTGGATACCAGACCTTTTTAGTATTTCAGGGTAAGGAGATGTGTCCATAAAATAATATGATTGTTTTAGAACTTGGCACTGTGAAACTAGGAAAACTTATCTTTTGCTTGGAGAAACGCTAGGATATCTGTCAGTTAAGACCACATTTATTATGGTTTTTCCAGCTTGGATCCAATTAAGTTTCTTTCTTAAATAATTGCTTTGCTGAAATCTGGCTGTTGTCACTCCTAGAATATTACACTGGAAACCATCTCTTTGATCTCCAGAAGCCAAAGTCAGTCTTGCATGCTAAAATTCCTTTCTCCTTCTCCTTAATCTGTTGAGCCATGTCTTGAAAATGAAAGATATTAGGTTTTTATCAGCTTTTGTACTTAATTCAGTGCAGAAATTATACGTGGCATATAAGGAAGGGGAAGCAACCTGGTTTTTTAGGCATTCTGCCATCTCATGCAGATTTGTGGAAGGAGCTAATGAATGGGTGTTGTAATAACATTAAGCCGATGCCAGTCTATTTTACACTCTTTGACAGGCTTCCAAAGATAAGAATAGAATTGAAAGTGAGTTAGATGATAGGTACATGCTTATGAAGGCTCACAAATCTGTTTGAAGAGAGGTTATCCCTTTTGTTTAGAAAAATGGCACTTAGGAGAGTTGCTATCCTGCTGAAACCACAATCTGGATCATGTCAGAGTCTGGTTGCCAAAAGGAGACCAAAGCATTTTGCACTGGCCCTGTGCTCTGCAGACATCCTTCTCCTACAAAATCAGGAAGGAAACAGCTGATAATTTGCTATGGTCAACAGGCCTCCCTGGGCTCTTCACAGAGCGCTGTTTTTTCTTCCAGGCTCCCGAGGGCTTTCCAAAAATTCAGCTCAGTGAGGGAAGCATTCCCGGAGATCTCTGGGTACTGTTACTGTGTGGACCGCCTGGGGAGGGAGTTAGCAGACACAGGTAAGTGCCTTGCAGCATCTCATCCTTTCATCTGGATGGTGTCGAATTCCCAAGGGAAAGGACAAATAACAACTGTCAGTCCTCAGATTCATTTGGAAGTTCCATTTCAATCTTTCAAGGGGTAAGACCAAAGTGACCAGTGTAATGCCCATGGGAAGGGCTGGATCTCACGAATGAAATCCCACCCTTTCGAGCAGAGCTTCAGTCAGCAATGAGTGGAGTTGGTGCCTGGGAGCTGGATCCTGTCCTCTTTGGGATGTGGAGTAGGATTTCTGAACGTCCTCTTTCTGCCCACACTAAAAAGCTCTGTCATATTTGATGTCCTATTAGCAAATCCAGGGGAGTATAAAGGGCCTGCAGAATGGACTCTTCTTTCTTCTTGCTTAGGTAGAATCATGGAATTTTTTGGGGTGGAAAAGACCTTTAAAAAACATCTAGTCCAACCTCTCTACAATGGGCAGGGACATCCTCTTCTCTCACAGCCTCAGGATTTAAGCATGTTAATAGCTGATGGTATGCTTTAGAAGAAAGAATGTTCTTTTTTCAGCAAGGAGGAATGAGGAGGTTGAGAATTTCCAGACCTTCCTTAGATACTGGAGTTTTAATTTTTAATTTTTTTTAAAGGGGAAAAATACGAAGTGCAATAGCTCAAAATTTAGATGATATACGAGAACATCAACATTTAATTCCTAGAAAAGAAAGATGTTCTCAAAAAATTTGTGCACTCAGAGAAACTACTGAATGTCTTAGTTTTTAGGATGCAACCAAAATGACTTTGGGTTGGAGTTGGTAACATCTGTTTCCAAAATTCCATCAATTTCTGTACTGCAAGCTGAACCTAACAAAACCACAGCCTGTAGCCAGTTATGGGATGGTTCTCCTGCTTGTTTTGATAGGTGTTAAGGCATAAAGGTGGTGCCTGGGCACCCAGCACTGGGTGCATGGTGTGGTGCATCAGTATAAATTCACACTTGACTTGTTTAGAGGACTGGATTTATTTTCTTGAGAGTCTTCCACTTTTGCTCCTCTGTGGTATAAGGGTGATATCTGTCTTAAAAGCAGGCCCTGTGCTAAAAGTCTGTCTTTCCCAGGCTTGGAACTGCTGCTGGATGAAGTTTATGACACGGTTTTCTCCGTGCCAGAACCTGCCCGCACGTTCACGGAGAGCAGCATCCTCCGGGTCCTGCAGAGGCGATTCCTGGGCGTCCAGCTGGCCACCTCTGGCAGGTTCAGGTGTAAGTAGTACCCAGGAGATGCTCTGTAAATCAGGTGGCAGTTCTGGAGCTTTCTGGAGCTTCCATGTGACAGCTGCTGTTGGGGACAGTTGTTCTAGGAGTTTTTGCTCTAAAAATGTATGATATCACAGTACCAATGCAAGAATCAAGGTCCCTGAATTGCAGATAGCTTTTATCTTCTGCACTGTAATTCTTTACCAGCAGATTGTACCTGTCCTCTGATCAATGCTTTCCCACCTGCCTTCAGATCACATTGTTTGAAATCCCATGAACTCTCTGTATCTCTTGCCCTGAGATTGTGGAGATAGATTTGTTGATTTATTGAATTAAAAGCCTGAGAAGATCCTCCCTAATTTATGTTGGTACACTCAGAAACAGGAAGGATTTTACACACTGCATTCCTGGGAAGCTACACAAGAGTTTGTAGAGCCTTGGTCAGCAAGGCTGAACTTTTGGGCCTGTTCCTTCCCTGGTGAGGGCAGGCATGTGGGGATAGGGTTTCTCCACCTACAGGCAATGAACTCTGCAGGACACGAGGTCAGGTACCTCCTCCTTCTTAGACCAGAGCCCAAAGCAAACTGCCTTGGCTGGGGAGGGTTTGAATCTCCTGTGTGATACTTCATCCTCCCATCCAAAGTCCCAAACTCCTCTGACATTGCTTTCTGACTCTTGCTAAGGAGTCGCATCACCAGAAATATTAAGCAGATACTGATGTCAGTCTTCTGGCCATTTAGTCACACAGTTTTCCTGGCTTTGGGACAATCTGATCCTTCTGGGGAGTCTTGAAGGCATCTTCCCTCTGCACTGTACAGTGCTTTTGGCTTAGCTCTGTCTGTAGCTGGGGCTGCAGCCGCTGTCAGCACAGATGAAGCTGTACCAGCCACAAGATGGAGATGTGACCTCGTTCATCAGCCACCGAGGGGGATGCTCTGGTGACCCAGAGCCGCTCAAATTAGGAAAGTTGTCAGAGTCTTCTGGATGAACAGGTTGCTCTGACAGTGTTCTTGCTGCCTCACTCAGGTAGCTGAGTGTAGCTGGAAATTTCTTGAAAGTGAGAAATGTTTATGCTGTAGGATTGCAGGTTAATATAAACAAACAGTATTTCTGTTCATAGGGTAAAGTCCTATTTTGGACAGATCATACCCCAGAAAATTTACTTGCTGAATTTTTTCCCTCTCTGCCCCTAAGGCCAGTTTGACAGGAATAGGGTCTTCAGATCCCTACAGAGGGAAAAGGAGAAATGGGATGGTCTCAGCCCAAATCTCCACAGTCAGGTGCAGATCTGTTTGCAGGAGCAAAATGCCTCATTCTCTTCAGAAGCATTGATGTTTGCCTTCAAATCAATCCCCCAAGCTGTGCATCTGTCTCTGTTGGCCAAGTTTGCTTTTGTACTAAGGGCTAGAGCTCTCCCAGCCTCCAGCATGGTTCCCTGGGAGAAATATTCCCGCTCTGCCTACTTGCAACTATGGCTGAAAAATGTGTTGAGGTTTTATCTTCTGTTTAGTTTTCAGAAATTAATGTCTAGAGTAGAAAACTGTGGGGCAAATTCTTCATGGGAAAAGAGGATGGAGAATTTTGAGCTGGTACTTGGTGTGTCACTGGAAACGATCAGGAAATTGAATTTTTTGTCCTCATTTTTTTCCTCCCAAGTAGGCAAACAATGAGCTCAAACGCAGGTCGCTCTGAAACGTTAAACTTTCCCTGCTTAACGCGTACTGTTTTCCCTGCAGGCCCCTCGAGGTGTGAGGCTGAGCGCTCCGCAGCGCTGCGCTTCCAGCACCCCTTCGTGCCGTCCTGCGCCGCGGGCGGGGGCTACGCGCCGCTGCAGTGCCACCAGCAGGGACAGTGCTGGTGCGCGGACACCCAGGGACACGAGCTCCCGGGCACGAGGAGGCGAGGACAGCCCCCAGCCTGCGGTATGTATGAGCTTGGCCAAAGGAAAAATGTGCCCATCTCTCAGTTTCAGAAGGAAACAGAACACACTGACTCCTTTCTCGTCTCTGACAGATTCTGGTGTCCAAAGATCCTGAAACCTCCCTATGGTTAAGACTCACATTGTAATAAATTATTAAATATCATACTGAATTTACTTTATGTTATGATCTTTTTTAGCCTTTTAGTTTTGCATGCATCAAGGCTTTTCTTTGCAGCTCTGATATCTGGCTCTTGACTCTAGGAACTGAGGTGTTAAGTAAGAATATCTGGGGTAATATTAGGAAGCAAGTGATGGTGATTTTGTGTTTTGCCTCCTTCCTTTGGTGAAATGCTGTGGAATTTCATCTCCCAATCTGACTGATTTTTTTCCCAACTCTGTTACTGCATATTTTGCCATAAAAACTGCCAAATCCTGTAAAAAACTACCCAACAAACAATTCAGAAAAGGTGTATAGGTTACGGCTTTGAGAGATTCCACAGAGAATACACCATCAAACCAGTGCCCCAAATGGAAATGACAGCAGATATGTCCAGGGGCCAGAGGGGAGGAGGAAAGTTAAAAACCTTTGCTCTGAAGCTCATTACCTAAATATTCAGGATTGTGCTGGAGGGCTGGGGCACAGGGTCTTAATGTGGGGGCTGCCTTGGGGGAAGGCAACTGCTCTGTCTGTGAGACACAGCACAGCTTCCCATGCAGCTAGAAAAGGAGGAATCTGCCCTAGGTGTCACAGCTCCAAGTGCTCAGAGCACTCGGGCACACACAGGCTTACTGTGAAATGAAAACTTTGGCGTGTCTTCGAGGCTGATCACCAAGGATATTACAAGACTACCTCTAAAAGGCCTCACCATATGTTGGGACTGGTTGTTTTCTCTTTGAGTATGCTTTGCTGAGCCCTCCTGATAATTTTTTGAGGGGAGGGCGTGAAGAAAAGGGGAGCAATGACTTCAGGCTGCTTGCTGCTTTTATTGGCAGGCTCAGGAAATTTAAGCAGGGAAAAATTTCTGCAGAGGCTTCACAGATTAACTCCTGAGAAGGTATTTCATGAGGTTATAGCTGAAGTCTTCAGACGGCTACGTGCCATGTGTGTGTCTCCAGTTCTCCTCTGTTTTATTTCGTGTTCAAACCCCATGTAGATGTGGTACTTAGGGTGACAGTTTAGTGGTGGGCCTGGCAGTGCTGGGTTAGGGATTGGACTCAATAATCTTACAGGTCTTTTCCAACCTTAATGATTCTGTGTTTGTTTAATGTCTTTGGCTCTCACACTCAGCAGTGTTAACGCTGGAGAGTCAGAGCACCAGTCAGTCCTGTCAGGGACATGCTTCTTTTCAGGCCTTTTACAGTAGATTCACACCAGCAGTGCCTTTGGTATTTATTCCTTCTTCCTCTGTTTTGATTTGATTCAACAGTGGGTAGGAGGGGAGGGTGTTTATGACCCATGATCCTACATTTGTTTCATATTACTGTTCTTGTGGAATTGTGGCTTATTGGACCTCTGAGGAATGTTCTTCATCCCTCTAAGAGCCAACATTGAAAACAGAAGGGGCCCATCCTACAGAAAGTTATTTTACAGAGGAACTTCTGGGAAGGGACCCTGAGCTCCTGTCAGGAACTGCAGAGCATGACAAGGGTGCAAAAACAGGAGTGAGAAAGAAATCAATCACAGAACATCAGATTACTTGCCTATCTTTTTAGCAGCTTTTTAGGTTTCCAGCTTTTATCCTTATTGTAAACAGGATTTGTTATAACTTTATTGTATTGCTTGGTTGAGGAATAAATGGAGATGGAGTGGGGAGCCCAAGGGAGCTAATGCTGGAGCAGACTAAAGCTGCTAATCCATCTTGTGCCCTACAGAAACAGCAGTGGTGCTGAGTGAGAAAAAGTGAGAAACATGGAAAATGCATAAAACTTCCAAATATCCTCCAGCAGGTGGGAGATGCCCCAAACTGGAGGCTGAGTCCAGATCATGTTGTTCAGCCCTCCCCTATGGAGTTATCTTCCAGAGATTTCCCTAACTGCCCTCTAACCTTTTATCCTTCCTAGCACTCTCTGGCAATAAATTTCATGATTGTAATTATGTGCTCTACATCTGGACCTCTCTGTACTGTGAGAAATACTGAATAATAATTGTCTGTTATTAATGATGTGGAGAATCCTTTTTTTTTTACAACATTCTTCATATTTTTTTTGTTCAGGCTGAATGTTCTGTCATACTGGAAAAGCTGCTCTGTCCTCAAAATATTTTTGCCTCCCCTTCTCTGTAATTCTGCTACTTTCCAAGGACAGGTGACTGCGTGGCATGTGAATTTAAGCTGCTGTGTGCGTTCCAGACATGCAGTCAAGGCCATAACCATCCTGTCTGTCTGATTCTTGGTGTCTCTATATTCACCAAGTCTTTCAATTTTTGCTGTCTTTTGAGCCCTAAGCTTTGTCTTTCTTCACTGATGTGTTGCATCCTAACTTGGAGCCATTGCTGCCTGTGCATCAGTGTACAGATGGGGCTGGATGCAGCTACACCTGTGACACAGCTTAGCCCAGGATATGGGTGCCCAGAGCCACTGCTGGTCCCCTCAATATGCTGAAGTTTCACTGTTTTTGCTGAAATTCTGTATATTTTCCCTTAGAGCTCATCCATGAATGCCATCTGGTCCTTAGCACTCTAGTACTGTTAATTTTAACAATTCATTTTCAAACCTGCTGCCTTCACTATGAAACTGAAGATCTAGTTAGGAAACTTCCATAAATTCCTCATTAGTGGGCATTGTTTAAAATAACTTTCTGTTCTTCCACAATCTACTTCTCCTTCTTAAGTTCTCACATTTCACCTGGATCATTGGAGGTTTTTATTAGCAGTAGGCATCCTACTAGAGAGCTAAAATATTTGGAAAAGGCATTTTTCATTCTTTCAGCCATGGGAACAGGGATGATAATTTACATTGGGAAGCGACAGAACCAGTAAAAGAGCACAGAGCAGAGAACTCGGCAATGGGGAAGGAATGTTTCCTTTCACTTTGGGTCTTGACTAGAGAATTTTATTTGTAGACCATAGGCACTAACATTTCAAATCCCTTTACAATGTGCATGATGCATGGTTGAGAAGCAGGTTAATCTATACTTTAATTTTGGTTTTGCCCCAGCTGCTTGAAAGAGAGCAATAGAACTACAGGTTCTGGAGGTTCCAAAATGTACTTGTTTCTTTTTTAAATCTTCCTCCAGGTGAGGAGCAATCGTGCACCTCTGAGCGGCGACGGGCCTTGTCGAGGCTCCTCTATGGCCCTGCTGGGTACTTCAGTCAGTCCAATTTGTTTTCCACACCAGATAAGCAAGCAGACAAAATTGATGGCTTTTCAAGACCCTGCCCTCCCTCTTTCAAGGAGCTGTTTCTGGACTCTGGATTGTCATCCCCACTTGCACAAAGCCCGTTTGCCAGCCAGACTTCTGAGCTAGAAACCATCCTTAGTGATGCCATCACAGGGATGTTCCCATCGAGGGAACTGGCTCAAATGGCACTGCAATTTACTGCCAATCCAAAGCGTTTCCAAGAAAACCTCTTTGGAGGAAGGTTCTTGAAGAATTTGATCCAGTTTAACTTCACAGGGGTACTTGGCACTAGTGGGAAGTACAGCATTGGCCAGTTTTTCCCACAGGAGGATGTGTCAGGGATGGATAATGGCCAAGGCCCTCTGGAATCAGCTGAGGCATTTTCACTGGAGGTATCAAAGGGGAGCTCCATTTTGAGTAAACCTCTTGTGGGCAGCTTTGGCCGCACAGTAACTCTGCGGGACAATCAGAATCTGATGAAATTCCTTTCTTCTGTCCTGGAACAAAAAGAGTTCTTTACTTTTCTTCAACAAGTAATTTCCGTGCCCAAAAACATTGCTGAAGATTTAGGTGAAGTGGTGAAACTAGCCCTGGGATCCAGAGACTGCGGTGAGGAGCCAAGGGACCTGTTTGTTCCAACATGCACCAAGGACGGGAGGTATGAGGAAGTTCAGTGCTATGCAGGAGAGTGCTGGTGTTTGGACACTTTGGGTAAGGAGGTTCCAGGCTCAAGACGTCCAGGCAAACACCCAAGGTGTCCCACTGAGTGTGAGAAGCAAAGGACAAACTTGAAAAACCTGAAGCAAAGCCTGCCCGCGGGATCAGATCTCTTTATTCCCTCCTGTACTGAGGATGGAGACTTTCTGCCACTCCAGTGTTATGGGACAAATTGCTTCTGTGTCGATTTGAATGGCAAGACTATTCCAGGAATAAGGGGGAAAGCTGGAAAGCTGATGCAATGTAAGTCTTAGGGACTGGGAATTTAAAGATGTTTTCTTTCGTATTGGAATTCCATGGTTCATTCTTCGAATCTGATTACATCTGGAGATAAATGGGTGTTGTATGCTAATGTCTCCTAGCAGGAAAGCAAGCCAGCTTTACGGTGGCAGGGGGATAGTGGGAAATACAGTGTGTGTCAACCTTGATGTCTCAAGTCCTAAAGGTGGTCAGGGTGTAGGATGGGCACACTCAAAGCAGAGGAATCTGAGGTCTTGCCTGGTTCCTGGGCATGTCATTGGCATTTCTCTACCTCAGGGTGCAGCTGGAGTGTGTAACATCCATGATGCCCAGGAGACCTGGAGCATCTGTGGAACGGAATGTGACCCCTGCCTAGTGAAAAAGCCCTTTTACTTCCAGACCAAGTCACCTGGGCATGGTCACTGGCTCATCTTTTCACAAGAACTAAAGATTTTCAATGTCTTAAATTATGAACTTGATTTAGTCTTTTTAGCTCAAGTATATATCCTCAAATTGGTAAGATATCACAGGACTCCAAACATAGGAGGGGGATTTAATGGCTGGTAGGGTTCTTATAAGTCACAAAGTCAGGCCAAAAAGGTGAGTTGCAAATGACTTGACATCAGTTTGATAGCCTATGAACTGCCTCTCCTTGCCCTTTTCTTTATGGAATATGAAGAAAGAAGGAAGCACATAGGCAGTGAATATTTGTCTTTCAAGTTTCCGTGAACTGAAAATGATGCATCAACAGGGAGAGCAGATCAAGAGGAGAGCCTGCTTCTCATTTTGGGAGAAACAGCAGTGTCCAGCAGTTGAGACTGGTGCATAGTGTGGGAGCTTTGAATAGCAGTTTTCAGAAGTAGTAGGGAGTTTGTTGTAATGATCTGAATATAGAGGGGATTTATATCTAACAACCTATCTGTAGTGCAATCCAAAATAAAAAATAATCAGAATTCTCTGGTGCTCAAAAGAAGATGAGCTCCCATGGTTGGCTGGGTTTGTAGAGCTGCTTGGTGGCAAAGTAAAATTTGGCTCTAGAGATGGCAGAAAAAGCTTCCAAACCAAGCTCACTTCAGTATTTTGTGGGATGTTATTTTTATATTCAGTAGCAATGTTCAGTAGAGTGTAGGAAGAGAGGACATACAGTCTTAAGATTCTGGTTCAGTCCAAGGGGAAATAAAATCAGTATTATCCTGCTATTCAGGTGGTTGCTTTTGCAGTGATTGGCTGAATAACAAGAAAAAACCTGATTACCAAGTCTATCTGAAAATATCTGATCAATGTAAACAGATTTAGGAAGGCATTTGATGGTACCTGGCCCCCCAGCAAGAACTACAAGTTCCTAACGTACTCACAAATTTTTAAAAAACATATCTGTATTCATATTGGAGGGTTCACATCCCTTTGGAAATCTTGCCCTGGTTCAGCATGGGACCTTAATATCACTAAGCCCTCTTACTAACAGGCCAGGAATGTTGTTATTATTGGGCTGAGTGACTAAGTTTTAGTAGTGGTGTTTATTGTACTTGAGGTTAGGGGTATTGTACATCTTATAGTGCATTCAGAAGATATGCATGTTTTTCTTTTCCCAGGCCCAAGTGCTTGCCAAATAACAGCTGGTCAGGAGTTTCTGAAGGCTGTGAAGCTCCTGTTGTCAAACCCAAGTGCTGTGTCCCAGCTGTCCAGCCTTTACCTCCCTCAGTGTGATGCCTCAGGTGGCTGGAGGCAGGTGCAGTGCAGTGGCCCTCCCGAGCAAGCCTTCGAGTGGTACGAAAGGTGGATTGCAGAGAACAATGAAGGCAAGCCCCTGTCTGTTCCTGAGCTATTGAACATAATAGCTGGGTATAAAGAGGCATCCTCTGGAGACTTTTCAGCTTTTGTTAAAGCGTTGTATGAGGCTGGGCACCAGAATGTCTTCCCCGCATTGGCCATGTATTCCTCCTTCATGGATCTCCCACCTCAGGTGCTGGAAGGAAACCTGACCCGTGCATCTGAGAACATTTTGCTGGACCCGTTTGCATTCTGGCAGCTTCTGACTGAACAGCTGAGCTACTACCCAGGATCCTATACTGATTTCAGTGCTCCCTTAGGGCGCTTTGACCTTCGTGATTGTTGGTGTGTTGACAGCAAAGGAAGAGAGCTGGAAGGAACAAAGGCAGGAGTGAACCAGGTTCCAGCATGTAAGTAACAATTTCTGGCATATAAGTAGGAATGTTTTCTGGTCTTTTATTTTATGCCAGAAGAGAGGGAAGTCCTTTCAACTACTGTGAAGTGGCAGACAATAACTTGTCAGAAAGATCATCAGCACTGCCATTATCATTGGACATCAGAAGGAGGGTGATTCATTTCTGGTAAGTAAGTGGTGGCTGAGCTTTGGCAATAAGGAGAAATAAAGTTCCATATCAAGTTTGCGTACATGTTATAATTTGGAGTTTGGACATATAATACTTTTGCGGAAGATACTTAGCCAGGTGGTAAAGGATATTAGAAAGTGTGAAGAGTTGTATGGAAGAATCAGGATTACACTGTAATGTAAATGACTTTCAAGAATTCCTTAAAATGAAGCAAGAGGAGTTTTCTTTACTGTTTCTTGTTATGTGGTCAAGAGTAACAGATATCCCCTTGAAGTCACTAGGAGGAGAGTGAGGCCAGCACTGAAGTGCAGTAAGCTCTATCTAGACATCTCCAAAGGTGCTGGGCCCTCTTTGGGGTTACTCCAGCAGGTGACCTACATTATAAATGCCATCACTGAAATTGTTCTCATCACATAATGTTTTTCCAGCTGTGAAGAAGAGACAGGAAAGTGAACTGGTAGAGATTCCAGTTCTGTGGGCAAGTGGGGAATTAAGGGGATGAAGCAGATTAACAGAGTTACTTTGGAAGAGCAGCTTTTGTGGAGCTGGTTCAGTGCATTGAGCTGCCCTTTCTGGATCAGTAGATGTACGGAGAGGACAGGCCAAGTGTCAGCTGCCATTCCAGACCCAAAGGATATACCTTCATTTTCCTTTCTGACTCTCACTTCTCATTATCCACAATTTTTATGGCAGCAACTGAGAGAATGTTCTGTAGAGACTTAGTAGCTCAGTTTGTAACCAATAAGGACTTAAAAACATCAGTTCTTTGGCCCAGGACATGGAGAATGTTTGTGTGACTTCTGGCACCCTAAGACTCTTAAACAGCTAAGCACTGACAAGTCTCCTTTGCTTGCTTCATTGTGCAATTCAACTCTGATTTCAGAGGGAAACAGACAATGCTAATTAAAAGACCATGTAGTTTTCACGTGCAAGTATTTACTGGATTTAGATGAAAGTTGTTAATATACTTTCATATATACACTTTTTATGCAGGCCCTAGTATATGTGAAGGTGTGAAGCAGGAAGCCATGAAATTTATGGAAGAGGCAGAGCAGCTCATCCTGGCCTCTAATAGGTCCCAGTTTGCCTTTGGAGAGAGCTTCTTGCTGGCAAAGGGGATACAGCTCACGGACAGCGACCTCCTGCGTTCTGCTGGGCCCTACGCACTGGAGGCAGCAATCTCCCAAAAGCTGCTGGCGGGCAGTGACTCTGCTCTCCAGCTGGCTGCATGGTCAGGTGGGTGAGAGGGAGAGGAGGGCTGAATTAAATGGAGTCACACCCAGAATCTGTGCAAAAGCACTTGATGTCAAATGCAGCTTTGCTGAAGAGCAGGTGCGAGTCAGCAGGTGTAATTAATCATGGTCATTATGCCGCCAGTCCAAGAACTGATTTCATTGTTTCATATGTATGACACAGTGCAAATATAAAATCTGGGCACTTACCAGCTTTATGTACTTAAATTATGTACCTTTATGTACTTAAATTTATTTATTAATTTATCTTCTGAAGAACAGGGAACGTTCAGATTTTTGCAAATATGTGCATTTAATATATCCTGTATTGGGCACTAGAAGCTTTCTTTTACTTCTCTTTTACAGTCCTGCAATTCTACTGGCAGACTCACTTTATTTCAAAACGTTCTGCTGGGGAAGCAGCACAGCTGGGTTTTCTCCCTTACATCCCTCAGTGTGATGGCCTGGGAAACTGGGAGCCAACTCAGTGCTATGAGAGCACAGGTGAGCAATTCCTAACAAGACACTCTGGGCTGTCTAAATTAAAAACAGAAGCCCCAAACCAAATCACAACAATGAAAAGAAACCCCTCAAGAATTCTAATTCAAATATGGAAAACCAGTAGCAGTCAGACTGGAGGAAGGTGATGTGGTCTACAAGATGGGTGTAAATTGACTGGACTCAAGTGGCAGCTCATTTGGACTCAAAAATCAGTAGATATTTAGTTGCTTGGTGCTAGTTGTGTTCCTTGGGGGTTGGTCCACTGACTGGTATTGCTTAGTGCTTTCACTCATGACCAGGATGAGGAGGTGGAGTGCTGTCTCATCAAGTTTGTGGATGATGCCAGATTTCTGGGAGTAGGTGATAGGGTTCCAGTAGATGAGTCTCACTGGAGTGGCTACTGCTCTCAGGTGTGGTCTAATTACCCCTGGATAGAAGAGTGACTTGGATTTACTGACCCCTTTCTATGGAGCTGCTGAGGGTGAAAATCTTCCTAGTATGCAACAAAGCACACTGCAGTACCACATCTAAAATAAAGCTGCGTTTTTTCCCTGGGCAGGTCATTGCTGGTGTGTGGATGAGAGAGGTCGTTATGTCATGGATTCCTTGGTCTCACGCTCAGCTGAACTTCCCAAATGTCAGTTGGATTTTCTTCCTAAATATTTATCTTTACCTGCTCTTGCAAATTTGAATATTTATTGGAAATTCTAATGTGACATGCATGAAGTAAGGCTTGCTTGTAACCACTGCAAGAAAAGTAAAAGAATTATATTCTTATTTTGCTAATTCATTTAACTTCTTTGTGTATGATTTTGGCTTGCATGATTTGAGAGCAGACCCTCTACTGTTGGTGGCCCTGCCTGAGCAGGAGGAGGAGGACTGGACCAGTTGTCCAACCACGTGTCTTTAGAGGTCCCTTCCATCCTCAGCCATTCTGTGGGTTTATCAAGCACCAATCAGGAATTCCCTGCCTGAGGCTGTAGCAGTGCCTAATGCAGATGTGTGAAGGAGCTGGTGATGTAACCCTTTCTCCTGCTTAGAAACTTGATTTTGTTATAAAAATGTTTTCCTTCTGACAGGCCAGACTTCATGTCAGCGATCTCGAGCCAATGCCCTAATTTCCAGCTGGAGACGGAGCAGTGGAAAGCTGGACAGCTTTACAGCTGATCTGTTCATCCCCAGCTGCCTTGAGGTGATTTGATATGACTGAGGGAGGAAAAGGTTTTGTTTGCACCATGCCACAGTCATGTACACTTTCTGTCCGTGCTCCTTAAGCACCCCTTGTGCATTTCTATTAACCTGAAGGAAAAGGGTAAGACAAAACTAACAGGTGTTGCCCTGCAGAAGGCAGAATTTAAATAGTTTTGAGATGGAGACTGGGAATAGGAAGCTCTGTGCCTGCCTATGCTTCTCTCACACAGGCTGGCTCTGCCTGGTGCTCTTGCAGAGCTGTGCTTAAAAGGCACATCTTGATTGACTGACATTTGGGGGGATTCTTTCTTCCTGGGCTGTGAGAGAATGACGGTATGAGATGGAGCTGGGTGCAGATATTCCAAAAAATAGGGTCTGTGGTGCTCTCAAAATGTGACAGTGAGCAAGATAGAGACAGGCAAGGAGTTGACATTTCATGTAATAGATTCATTATCATATAGAATCACGTAATCATTTAGATTAGAAAAGACTGCAAAGATCAAGTCCAACTATTACTTCGGTATTGCTGAGTCCACCACTGAATCATATCTGTAAGCACCATATCTACACAATTTTTAACGCATTTAGAGCTAGGATTTTATCAAAACTTTATATCAATGGACTTTCAGTCTACATCCTGCTTAATTATTAGACTCAGTGATCTTAGAGGTCTTTTCTAACTTAAATGATTCTTGATTCTCTCAGGGACTGGTCTGTCTATGAAATTAGTTAAACTGTATTTCGTGTTTGTTTTTACATGTTGTATTAATGGACGAGTGTAAATTTATTAAAGCATTTTAACCAGTGTTTGGGGTATGAATTTTGGTGTGTCTGTATTAAAATGACTGCAATGACAGGTCCTTGATTCTTTGTAGACAGGAGAATACGCTGTGCTGCAGAGATCTGACACAGATATTTGGTGTGTGGATCCTGTGTCAGGAGAGATATTCCAGCGTGGCAGCAAAGACTTGGATGGCAATTCTGAGTGTGAGTAATGCTTTGTTCCCTGCCTGTGATGCCTCATGCTTGGCAGCGTATGTATTTCCTTTCCAGAATGCTGCCTGTGAAACATGGGAGGCTCGTAGTTTAATTCCTCAGTGATAGGGCACATACAAAGCACAGCAACACTGAAACGGTATCTGGAAATAGTTACCCTTTACTTTCATAACACCAGAAGTAAAACAGTCTGGACAAACTTATGAACAGGATTCTATGCATTTTTTAATCTTTGATTTCTTACCACTATTTTAACCATTTAAAAATGTAAGTGATCATATCATTACATTTAAAATTACTTTGATCAAATATTTTTAGTAAAAGCTAAATTTTTACTAACTTGATTTTTTTTCTGCCTCTTAAATATCAGCCTCTAAACGATACATCATATTTGGAAAAAAAACCAAGATATAAAAGAAAAATAAATAACGGCATTTTTTCAACTATTTTTCTAAAACAGTATCACTTGCACTTTAATATTTAGAAAAAAAAGAGGGTTTTTTTCTAGTAGAAGTAAATTCCCCATTTCTGTAATGAAATAAATGATTTGTTTTCATGGTCACTCTTCTTTCTTCCTAACAACAAAAGAGGCTGGAAGCACTGCTGGTAAAGTCTTTAGGTCAATTTATTGTCTTCTACTCTGTATCTTACAAAGAATCTGTCTCTTTGAAGGTCCCAGTTTCTGTAACATGCTGAAGGCCAAAGCTGTTTCAAGGGAAGCTGCCAGAGGCTCCATCCCCCAGTGTGAAGAGGACGAGGGGAGTTTCTCCCCTGTGCAGTGCAGCCAGGACCAGGAGAGCTGCTGGTGTGTCTTTGGCAATGGAGAGGAGGTGCCAGGGACACGAGTAAACGGGGGACGACCGCAATGTGCAAGTGAGTCCCTGCTTCAGGCATTTTACTCATGAGCAAATCCAGGCCTGGAATTTAACCCACATCCTAAATTTTTCCACTCCCTGGTTGAATTTAATCTTATTTCTTTCAGAACTTTAGAGACTTTTGCTCAAGTAACATCTTATCTTTGTGTTGTAGCAGATTTCAGACATACCTGGGCATGCTGTCCAGTTTTCTTCTGGTGTTTTGTGAGACAAAAAGAAGAAGTAAATGGATCCTTGACTTTTCCTAATTCATAAAATTGGTTGAATCAAACCATTTGAGCTATGAAACCCAGCTATAAGGCCAATGTGAACAGCTTGCTGTAAACTTGAACCTGCTCCAGTCTGAGCTGGCTCTGGGATTAAAACCCATTCAGCTGACTAAAATAAAATTTGAAAAATGTATGCTTCTGCCATGCTGATTCTTGGCTTGTGATCAGAATTGTGAAAAAAAGGTGCCAAAACACTGCATATTCACAGAGTATTTCCGGAACGACCAGAGCTGTTAAGCTCTGGAATTCACTCATGGTTTCCAGTGAGATATCCAAATGGGAGACATTTGGATAAATTTAATTTTCAATGTCCTTTATGCATTTTCCCATCACTGAAGTGAAGCAAAATTAATTAAACTTTTTACAAGGCTATGCTCCAAAATGTAATGATTAGTGGAAAGTTGGGATGTATAAAGAAAACCTTCAACAGTTGTCTGCAGAACACTGCTGTTTTCATAGTTTTTTTGTTGGTGTTTTTTTTATTGTTTGTTTTGGGGGAGAAGGGATGAAAAATTTAGGGAAACAAGACCACGCCATTTGCTTCAGTTTCCTTTTGTGATTCTTCTGTATAAAGATCAACACAGGCTTGTGCTCACTGACCAAATAAAAGATGTGACACTTGAGGACATGGTTTAGTGGTGGAGCTGACAGTGCTGGGTTAATAGTTGGACTCAATGATCTTACAGGTCATTTCCAAACTTAATGATTCTACAATTCCCCTGTAAAATACCTGAATGTGTCGACACAATTGCTTGCAAGGTTTTTATCAACTATGTAACTGCTCAGCCAACTTGGAAATCATTTTTGTTGGACTCTCTTGTATCAATATAGAGTTCTGAGGATGGGATTCTATGAGAAGCCAGAAGGAGACCCCGTGGTTGTATCTGCCCCATGCTTGTGGTGTTGTGTGGAGATGCCAAGTGAGGGTGGTGAAGTCACCTAAGTGTAGCCATCCAAGGCGGGTTTTTAGCTCTTCAGAGAAGCAGAGCTGACCACAAGTACAGTGCTGCTGCCATCCTCTACTTTTCCTAGAGAAAATAGTGACTAATAGTGATTAATAACCTTTCTTTTTTGAAATATTGAACTGAGAAGGAGAACTGCTTTGAAAGTATAGTGGAAACCTGGTTTTACTAAAACCTGTTTGTCATCTTCTGCATAAAGATGGAAATAATCTTTAGTGGTTTCCCTAGATTTTGAAAGAGCAATGGAACTTTTCATGACCTATAACTTAGCTCTTGTGTAAAAAAGAATCAAAAGTTAGTTTTCTCCTCAGTCTACCCAGCCTTATGCCTCTAGTCCTGCGAATGAATAATAGTTGTTCAGGAAAAAGGAGTATTATACTGCTACCTTGGAAATCTTGTCTATCAGCAAAATAAGTTGTTGTGGTGGGAAAATATTATAAATTTCTCCTCCCGCAGAACAGGCAGCTGTAAACAGAAAGTAATAACTCAAGGTGCCCAGTACATGCCAGGAGTTTTTCATTAGTTTAATCACTTCCGTTAGAAGTAGAATCCAACATTTTTTAGCTGACATGCACTGGAGAGACGCTGCCGAGTACCCTAGCAGTCCTCACGTGCATCTACCATCCTCATGCCTACTTCCCATAACTCTGGGAGGAGACAGAGGAGAGGCAGGTTTCTGGAGAAGGTCCTGGAGGTGTTGATTTCCTTGTGGAAATCTTTGGAAACACCTATGAAAGAAGTGTCAGTATTCAGCTGGATTCTGATTCACTCCTACAGGACGAAGAAACAGGACAATGACAAAAGGGTGCAGGCTTGACAACAATAGTGAGTGAAGTGGCATCTCTAGAGGGATAAATTAGCAAGTTACTGGTGGTGAATTGAAAACTCTGAACCAAAGCAGAACCCATCAATCACTCTGTTTTGGGAGGCTGGGTATTTCCCTAGTTCACACACCAAATCTCAGTGGAACAGGCAGTAAGAGATTGTAGCACCATTCAGCTGAGACTTCATATGACTTGCTGGATACAGAAATGTGTTAGAGCAACTAAGAAACCAAAGGTTGATTTTTACATAGTCTGTATAAAGATTATATTATTGTAATTCAATGGCCAGGATAAGTATTACTATCTCTTTTACAGAGATGTCTTCTGGTCTTAAAACCTTGTGAGATTTATTAGAAATTTGTTAAGCAAGGTTGCCAGGTTTCCACCTTCACTTTTTCCAGAAAGAGTCTGGCTACAGAGTCAATGAGTGAAGAGAAAGAATGTAGTGGCCCCATTTATAGAGTTATGGCAAAAAAGTTGCTATAAAGGAGACTTGGATAAAAATATGCATTTGGCAATTCAGAGAGGCAGATATGAAAGCTTTTTTTGTTTGCATTGAAAAGCTCAGAGTTGGAAAACAAAGATGTACTTCACACACTGGATCCCAGATTCATCCTGCAATGTTTTAATACTCTAACTCAAAGCTTAATACAAGGTTTTTAATACTTTAAATGAAGTGGTTGCATAGTTATGGAATTGATCTTCATATCTCCATCAGAGGGGGAGAGGGAGGGTGCTCAGACCTGAACCATCATCAGTATTTGCCTTCCTTCAGTGATCAGAAAGTTTAGGACTGATCTGAGCATTGTAATGTGGAAAATGATCTATAAATACACACCAAGCAAGTGAATTGTATGATATGATAACATCTTTTGCTTCTTATCTATTTATAAGTGAGAAATTTGTTTTTTTCTTCCCATGTTTTGTAGCTCTGGAACTCATAAGTGTTTAATTATTATTGGATGTATTTAGCAATTAAGTTGGGATCTGGCTAATATTGAGTGAAGCAGCTGGCTTGTACTGATTAATGGAAATTAACTATCACTGTAATTAGTCTGCTATAATAGTCTGTTACAGTGGGCTAGCAGGGTTTGAATGACTGTGCTCATACAGAGTCAGTTGAAAGGGAAAACTGTGCTCCAGCTCTAAAGCTGAATACTACCGTTTATATATATATATACATATTAAAAATATATATAATGTATATTCTGCCCTACTGGTCACTAGAAACTGAGGACACCACAGTCATGTGTTCCTGGTCTCAAACCTTTCACACTTCTGTCTAAGGGGAACTGAGACAAGGTTTATTTGGCCCTGCCTGTTTCCACTAGATATCTTCTGTAAAGGTTTGTTCTGCTGTTGGTTAGAAATCTCCTTCTCATTTCCTGTGAAAATTTATTCATGACTGTTCAAAATGTATCTGTTCCTAGAAACCATGCACGTCCCTTTCTGGACCTGATGCATTACCCATCACATATGTGATGTGTCTTGCCATCAGCTTCAGTAAATTGAACCAAGCTGACCTCAAACCAGATCAAAGCTGATCAGTGGGAAAGGGACAGGGTGCTGTCTAGGTCTGAATCTGTGGACTTGAGGGATTTATGGACTTTGTCCTAGAAGTCATCGTAGCATGGCTGTAACACATATTCCCTTTCTCCCGTGCCTGCAGGTCCGCAGTGTGCTCTGCCTTTTGGTGCCTCAGCAGTCACCAATGGAGCTGTATTTTGTGAAAATATCCCTGGGCAAGATCCAAGCATCCAGCAGTGCCAGCTCATGTGTCGCCAGGGCTTCCACAGTGCCACTCCCATCACCTCATCCCAGTGTGACGTGCGGCAGCAGCGCTGGGTCTTAGCCGCCCCTCTGCTCCAGGCCTGCCAGAGTATGTCTGGTCTGATTTGGTCTGATCTGGTCTTGGTATGACCTGATCTGCTGGAGCTTGGGGAGGGCTCAATGCAAAACTGGGCTTTTTTAAACAGTTGCAAAAATCAGCTTTTATCACAGAACTACTGTGTGAAGAACAACCATAGTTATTGGGGAGTTGCTAAGTTGACGTGCGGGAGATGTGTTCTGTCTTCTGCCATCTTCACCTCTGGCTCTTGGCTGGCCCCTGTGCCAGAAACTGTCCCTCTTGCCTGTAATAATAGAGCTATAAATAGCTCTTCAGTGTATATGCAGATTTTTCTTGTTAGTTAAAAGATGCTGGCACCATAAGTGATTCCGATGGAACTACTTATTCCTGGAAGAACAGATGAGCGCCAGATGTTTGATTTTGGCAGAACTTTGACTGTTTATTTGCATAATCGAGTCACTGTTACTTCTGCGTCTTTTTTGAAGAAGTCTGTTCTTAAGGATTATTGTAGTATTTGTTGGCTGACTTCTGGTATTTTTCAAACCTTTTTGCTTTTAGGTAAAAAATGGCACTTTAAATCTTGGAAGAATTGGATGTCCATTCAGAGCTCATGTAATTGGATACTAATATTGGCCTTTTCAATTATTTTAAGAAAGATTTGCATTCTAATCAAAATGGCAGTTTGTAGCAGTGCTGAACTTTGAGAAGTGCAGGTCTTCCTGCCAAGTTTGCAGCTAGTTTTTATTTCCAGAGTAGGTTACACCCATTAATCAGACTTCAGAATGGGTTAAACTCTTCTATTCCAAATGAAAATATTTTTAAACTTTCAATTTCAGACTGAAACTTTTGTCTGTTTGTGATTGTGTTTATGAGGTCCCTGTAACTTGTTATGAAATAACTTCCATGTTTGCCTGATGGCAGTGGAATAATTTTGCAGGGATAAAGGGGAGTGTGTAGCGATCTGCTATAAAGTTTACTGCAAGCCAAGGACTTCCCCCAGTAATTTGTTTTTTGAATAGAGCATGGTTTAATGGAGAAAGAAAAAATTCCCAACACATCATAAGGCGATGATGACAAACTTCAGAATATTGGAGAATTCACCAAAACACTTAGTAATTTGTTCCAATGGATAACTCCCCTCACTCTCAAAAATCATATTTCCTGTTCTTTACGTATACATCTAGAGACTGAGTTCAATTGGCGCTTTAAATACTCTCTGAGACACTAAGCAGAGAGAGGGCTTCATGCCTTTGTGCCTTCCTCTGAGGAAGAAGGGGTTTGTGTCCTCTGGTCCCATCTGCCATTCTCCTTGGAAGCTCTCCAGGCTTTCTCATGCTTGTTTTTGGGGTGAGGGATGAGGACTTGTGCTCCAGCAATGACACTTGTGTGTGATGCAGGGAGGGCCTGCAGAGCAGCTGAAAGAGGGAGAGCTCTGATGCTTGTCCAGCCTGGTGGGATAAGAACCAGCTCCATTTGGAGGTGGAATGACACCTCAGCAGTTGTGCTGAACCTGAGATCACAAACCCTCCATGAAGCCTGGATCTGTGCTACTCCAGTGGAGACAAGAAATTTGCATATTATTTTCTTGTTAAAAACTGATCAAATAGATTTTGATTTTCTGACTGGTGAGCTCACAGATTTGTCATCAATTTGTGTGATTAGCATCACCTGGGTTTGCTATCAAAATTTATAAAGCTCTTGTAGACCTCCGTGGCAATGCCATCATTTTGCAAATTTATTCTCTCCTAAAACTTATTCCCAGTTAGTTTGACAAGCTGGCTTTCCAAAAGCCCATTTACATTAGTATTAATTGCTTTAACCATTTAATTCCTTTTTTAGCAGAAGTGTTTTCATGATTTTATGTAAGAAAATTGAAAATCTACAGGTCAATAATTCTTGTCTTTCTCTTTCTTTTCTAAGTATTGGCATAATGTCAGCTTTCATGTAGATCTCTGGAATTTCCTATTTTTAAGGCTTATGAAATATTATCATTAATGATCCAGATTGTTCTTATCCTTCTGTGAGTTAGTGTTCCAGTGTAAAATACCTCTTCATTATTATCAAAGTGTATCACTTGGCTTTTTCTCTAATGCACAGCATTTATATGTATCAAGCTTGTGTCTTGCCCCTTGTTATTTACTACTGACAGCTCTACTGCTTTCATCTAAAAGGGGAGAGATGCTTTTGATGCAACATGAGAATGTCAAATCAATATTGTCTTTTCTCAAAGTAACTCTAAAGGTCTGGTTCCTCATTAGTGAGGTTACTGAATGCCCTCTTTATTTCATTCTTAGAGCTCCAACTATTTCAGACAGTCCAAGCTCAAACACACTTTCAACTACGTCTCCCTGCTGAGAAGACATGTAGTTCTGACTACTCTGGATTACTCCAGGCATTCCAGATATTTATTCTAGATGAATTGAAGGCTCGTGGTTTATGTCACCTCCAGGTAATTTAAATTCCTTATCTTCCATTTTTGGTTGATTTGTTTGTTTGGTTTGGTTTTCTTTGGTTGGGTTTTGTATTGCATTAAAAATAAAAAAAAGAAAGTGAAGCACAACATAGACCTTTGCCTCCTTGAGCAATATAGAAGAATAGAATGTGCCATGAAATCTGTCAGGATTGGCAGTACTCTCATACGGATGAGTGGGAAAATAGGAGGTTTAGTCTCACACCACATCATCAGATCAGCTTAGTTTCAGCCATAAAAGTCATATCACACTAGCCCAATATTTGTTAAAAAATTGTTTCAATGGAAAAAAATATTTTGACTATTCTTACAGTGAGTATATGACTTGCTAAAATTATATTTTCCGTTTTTACAGCCCCTTTTGATAGTGTTACTTTGAGTATAGTATAGTGCAACTGAATAAGGCAAGAATAAGAACGTTCTCAGGTTGACTAACTGTGATTGCACTTAATTCTGAATTTGAGGTAAATGCATTTGGAAAATCTGGCTCAGTTTCCATGTGTGATGATTCCACTGTCTATGTGGAATGCCTGAGCGTGGATCGCCTGGGAGTGAACATCACGTGGAGGACTCAGCTGGAAAAAATCCCGACAGCTTCTCTCCCTGACTTACATGATATTGGTAATTTTTTCTTTCTCTGATGTTTCAGTGGATTAAACCTGATTTACTTTTTAATCATTTTTCTTCCCTGTCTTTATAATGCTGGTGTTGTGTTTTTGAGCTTTTGGTGTTCATATATTTCCCTTCTCAGACTGTGACCACACAATGGAAAGAAGCTATAATTGAATGTTTCTTTCAGATACGACTGCCTCTCCCAGCTGCCTTAACTAGGATTGAAAATTACTTTATCAGGCATGAACTGAACTGTCCCAGATGTTAATTTCCATTGGACAAGTCCTCAGTGGTGGACAAGTGTTTATATTCATTGTATTCAGAGAAACACAATTCACACATTGTAAAAAACGTAACTAATTTCTTCCAAGTTTTTTTTTCCCTTTTTTTCTATTAATTGCATTACCTTTGACACTAAAGAATGATCCTTACTTCTGACATACCAGAACAACTATACAGAAACCACAGACTGGCAGATGTTTGATGTGGTTTCCATGGGAGTTGGAGATGGTGTAAGGAACTTCTTTCAAAGCAGTCAGTATTTTCCTTCAAAGTAAAAGATATTAAAAATATATCCCAAGTTCTAAGGCCCTCTGAAGGCATATCAAGAGTAGTGGCCTGTATCAAGGATAACATCAGCAGGACCAGGGCAGGTGATTGTCCCCCATACTCATCACTGGTGAGGCCACACCTTGAATCCTGTGTTTATTTTCTGACCACTCACTTCAAAAAGGACATTGAGGTTCTAGAGTCTGTCCAGAGAAGGGCTGTGGAGCTGGGGAAGGGTCTGGAGCTCAAGTCTGATGTGGAGCAGTTGAGAGAGCTGGGGCTGTTTGGCCTGAAGAAAAAGGGACATCTTATTGCTCTCTACAGCTGCCTGAAAGGAGGTGAGGGTGATGGTCTTCTCTCAGGTCTCAAGTGACAGGACAAGAGGAAATGGGCTCAGGTTGTCCCAGAAGATTAGATATTTTTTGTCCCAGGAGATTAGATTAGATTAGGTATTTGAAATATTTCATTGAGAGAATGATCAGGCATTAGAATAAACTGGCCAAGCAAGTGGTGGAGTCAGCATCTCCGGCAATGTTCAAGGGGCATCTGGATGTATCACTTGAGGATATCATTTAGGGGTGGCTATGGTGCTGCTGAGTTGGTTGTTGGACTAGATTATCTTGACGGTCTCTCCCATCTTCAACTCAGTCAGGTTCCTCAGAGTCCCTTCCGACATGATCTTGAACATTTCCAGGGGTGGGGCATATACTGCCTCTCTGGGCAACCTGGCAAATGTTTCACCACCATCACTGTAAAAAACTTCTTCCTTATATTTAATCTAAATTATATCTAATCTGAATTATATCTTATCTAATATTCCATTACCCCTGTGAATATTCAAGCAGTTTGCAGAAAGTGAATCAAAGTATAAATGTATTTGGTTTTATATTCAACTTTTTTTTTTGAAAGTGTTCCTCTTTGAGGGCATTACCTTTTTGATCCTCCTCACACTACAAATTCCCTGTAGTACAAAATTAGCTTTTTCAGGGGATGATTGTATTGTTTCGGAAGAGACAGAACAGAACCTGCTCTCTTTGTACAGTCATGGCACCATCGTATCCCATTAATTTCCAACTTCCATTACGTGCTGAGGCAGCTTTGGAGCCTTCTGTTTGAGGTGTCTTTGAATGTATTTAAATAGAGTGAGTAAAGTAAGACTATAATTTTATAGATGTTGTACAGATTCATTATGATCTGCTGCTGCATTATGATTTGTTAACATGTTTGTATTTCTGCATCTGCTTCTGTTTTTAACTTCAAATTCATGCCTTTCATGCTACTTTCTTGTACTTGTTTTCCTCTTTAGAAAATGCGATTGTTGGGGAAAATCTGATTGGAGCATTTATAAAAGAGATTAAGGATGGTGTTTTTCTGCTGCATTTGGATTCCAAGCAGTTCCTAGCAGATTCTGTCATTGATTTTCCCCGGGATGAAGAGTTTGATCTGTCTCCCCGTGTGCAGCTCGGATGTAGAAGTGGGTTTCGAAGAGTTTCATCTTCTGGGAAAGCAGGCCCTAATTCACAAGGATGTGGTATGTCTCATTTTAGCTTTCCATTCTTAGATGTTGTCAGGAATCAGTATAAAGCTGTAATTAGAAAGTTATCAATGAACTTATGTTTAAGGCTCATATTTGAAAGGTGTGAGGCACCAATGTGAATGGGAGAGATGGGACTTAGTGCTTTGCTTACTGTTCAGTCCTTGTGTTAAACCAATGATTTGGAAATAGGCATCATGGCACTGACATTGTATAGAAAGTTTTGTAAACATTTTTGATATTTTTGCAAACATTTTAGATCTGTCTGATAATAGAAGGTCATTCTATAATGCACATGATCCTTAATAAGATGATTTCACAAAGATAGTGTAACCAGAGCTTCAGATAATGATATGTTACCTAGAATAGAAACCTAGATGCAGAAAAGCCAAAAGTCCTGAGACTGTGAATTCCTGGGTCAAGTCCAGCCAGCTCATATGAGAGCTTTTTTGACGCTGGCCAACACCCAGATCTAACGCCACTTCTGTTCTCTTTTCTTCTTCTTTCCTTCTGTTTAGTCTGCTTCCCTAGAACAGGCTCCCTTTCTGCCAGCATCCTGCTTAGGGCTGCCAAACCTGCCTTTTCCACAGCTCCCCGTGGCTCTGCCAACCTGTCCTTGGTACCAGGCTGTGCTGCCAAAGTGCCTTTTTCCTTAATAGCCCCACTCTTGTTTCTATCAACACCAACCTTCCTTCAGATCGTGATTGTTCTTGTTGGCCCAGTTGCCCTTGATGTCTCATTTATGCCAGTTTGAGATATATTCACTATTTCTAGCCTTTCTTTTATCTAGGGAACAGAGGAGAGATGTACTGCTTGTAGGTATAAGATAAGAGAAGCAGGTACTGAATAAGTTTTCCAGTGTTGGTAATATTTTCAGTTATTCATCAGTTCATTGCTATGGAGCAAATCAGAGTATGTGAAAAAAAACTTATTTCCCTGCTTGGAGTGGTGTTTCTCTTTGAGTCCAGAGATTTTCCTAATGCCTGGGTAAGGTAATCAAGTGATGAACTGCTTTTGAACTGCTGCAGTTCCCAGCCTGGATCTTCAAGGGTAAATTTACTGCGGGTTCAGTTCATCTCCACAGTCTGAAACACTTCAGATCTGGGCTTTTTGAACACATGCAAAAAAAAAAGTAAAATAATTCCTGCAGAGTCCAGAGCCCTTAACAACTTGCAGCTACTTAACAAGATGTGGTGTTGTGTTGCTTAAAGGTACCATTATTTTTTTAAGTGGAATCCATCACTTAGAGCAGAATGTACAAAGAATTGGACCGTTCTGTCAAGTACTGCCTGCCAGGCATAAAGGCCTCTAGGAAGCAGAGAATTAAGTTGCCTTGTGAGTTAATTCATACATATTTGAACCAGCTAGCTGTGGGAAATGTCACTCAGTAAAACAGACATCATAAATATGTCTGTCTGAAAGGAGACAGTTTCTGCTGCAGCCTTTGACAGAGATTTCATACTCTAAGCTGTCATAGTCTACCTGCTGCTGGACACTGGTTTGTATTTTATTCTGAACAGAGAACTTAGGAATTCAAGTTCTGGTTCTTCTAATATATATAAAATAGCTACAATTAGTAAGAAGCATCACCTGTGACTACAGAAAACAAAGTTGTGTGAAGGTGGCAAAGTTTCTTTATTCTCTTTTCTTTCCTGTTCTGGCTTGTTCTGGAAATACAAATTGTGTTTTCAGATCCTGATCTTTTTGATTTGTTTAGTTTTATTTCGCTCTCAGTGTAATTTATTTTCCTTCAGGAAGTGTGGTCAGCTCGGTAGCCACAGGTTTCTGCTGTTCTCAATAAACTTAATATATTCATCTATGAACGTGCAATTTATATGAATCTGCCTCTTTGTCTCTTGTATTCTCCTTACAGTCATCGGTTTGCTTATGTTTGCATCTATTGTTTTGTTTCACGTTTTCCTGCCTGTAAAATGGGTGACATTTATAATATGTTAGTTTTTCTATGACATTTTTTCTTAGTCTCAGCCTTACACTGAGTTATGTTATGTCACAGGTATTTATGAATACAATTCCTTAAGAGTTGGGAGTAACAATATTATTTTAACTAAATTTTAAGAGTAGAAAAGGCATTTCTTTTGCTAAGGTATGAGATAAAACTAAGAGAGTAGGAAACTGTCCAGGAGAACTTTGGGAACATAACCCTTCTCCTCCATTTATTTCAGGAGAAAACCTAAAGGCTGTTTATAAATTAGCCTTATTATACATTTTTATGATGGTTCTTTTTATTTTAAATGCTTGACAATTCTATCAGAGTTGCTTTAAACATAACATAACCCAAATGAAAGGGCTAGATTTGTAGCTGATTGGCAGCTCAAGACTTCATTTTTAGTAATTTGTATCAAGAATCTGACATCCTAACTTTTTCCAGTATCCCTGGAGGGAAGAAGGAACAGGGCAAGTGTTGGGCAATGATCAGCTGGGACAGTTTTTGAACTTGCCCAGTGTAGTGAGAGCTGAGGCTTCTGTGAAGGGTGGTATCCCTGTGGAAGCATTTCCCTGAGCTGCTCCTTAGCCTGGATTTTGCAGCTTGTTGCCCTGGTACGCAGAGTCCAGTTAGAAGTGAGACTAGGTTCCAAATTTCATGTGCAGGAACAAGGAAATTTTTTTTCTTATATTTTAATTTATTTTTTCTTGTTTTTGGGTTACACAGTTTGGTCCCACTGCTAACACTTAGCTCTGTGATTTTGGTTGAAAGTCGTTCTCTAGTTTCTTACATTGTCAGAATGTATTAATGCTAATCCTTGAAAGCAGTACAATATAATGGGTTTGTCTCACTTGTAGGGTCAAACTGAACCTACATGTGATTGTGTCAGCGTGGCCTGTAGCTGAAGTGATGGGTCCATCTAAGAATTATAGAGTCCAGAAAACATAATTCTGCACCAACATTTTTTACTGTTCTTTGTGCTCTTTTGTCAATTCAACATGTGAAATGAAAGGCATTTTTTCTTGCTCAAAATGTGATAGGAGACACAGATGTTTATTTCACATTGTGACTAAAACTACAAAAACCAGGAGAATGCTTTGAAAAGCTTAATTTGTTTTTTCTTGAACTTTCATTACTTAATTAACCTCTTCATTCATTGCATTTTGTCTTCAATTTAGGCATGGATTTCTCATTTCACTTTAATTTCTGCTGTTGTTCAATGAGTATTATGCTTTTTACATGCGTTGGAACTTTTCTTTAAAACATTTCAGACACTCTTGTGTATTAGATGATGGGATTTTGAAAAGAGAATTCTGACTGATCCTGGATTTTTTACATTCTGTAATTGATTTTAGATATGTGTTTTACCCAGAGTAATTGCCTTGATGCATAATAGGAGGAAAATTTCAGTCTCACAGTTGTATCCTCCCAGACCTTCCCACTGGACTATTTACAGCAGATGAAGGAAGATATTATAATTTTCCTACTAGCTGTCTTTTTAGTCTATTATAATTTAGGCGGTCCCATGAGTTAAATTGATTTACATTCTGGTGTTTTGGCCAGAACAGCAATTCATTATATGGGCTGTAGTGAGAATGGCCAATATTCCATTACTGTTTCTCTCTCGTGGAAACTTAAACTTCTGTCAGGATGCAGGGCAAGAATAGAAATAAAGTTTTGCACCTTGTCAAAGTCCCAAAATATACATTTGATAGTGTTTTGAAGGAAATCTACATCTGGGAAGCAGCTGTGAAATAACAAGCAGGGCTATTGTCCTGCAAATATGTCTGTGACTCTTCTGCTTTAATGTTCATTTGAATGCTTTGGAGGGGAAAACAGTATTCCATGACATTTTGGAAGACAACGAATTTTCTCAATAATATGCAACAGGTCAGCTGGAAATATTGCTCCTGATTGATTTGAAACTGATATAGATACAGACTAAGAACACCTTTCTGATTTGTGTTTGGGTTGTCATGTGCAAAACTAGTGACTTTTAATCCAACCATTACTGTTTAGTTTGGAAGTGCTTAATAAAAATTTCTTTACCAGGGATTCTGAATGAAAGTGTTACCATATGGTGGATTTCTGTATGATGGTCTTGGAGTTTCTGCTCCTCAGAGCCTTCCTGTTTGTGTTTGGAGTGTTAGAAGTTACTCTTTTTGTAGATTGTCTTCCTTTGTTTTCTTTCACAACTCATCCACCTGCATGATCTTATTACAAATGGATTTGACAGTTTGAAATCAGGTCTGTACTTGGCATTTCCAAAGAGTTTCATGTGCTCTAATTCAAGAACAGATTTTGGTGATCTGAGAATTAATTAAGAGCTTGAAGCCTATGGTAATTCTATCTGCATTACACACACACACACACACACACACACACACACACACACACACACACACATACCTACACATGTGTGCAAATGCCAGAAGTGGTTGAATTCCACATGAGTAATAAGGTGATTGTTCTCTTTGCAGTTGTTTGTCCTCCGGGCAGTTATTTCCAGGATGATGAATGCATTCCCTGCCCTCTTGGCTACTATCAGTATCAGACAGGACATTCCTTCTGTATCAAGTGTCCTGTGGGCAAGACTACCAACTCCTATGGGGCAATCAGTGCTGATCACTGTAAGTTGAACTCATTTTTTCCATATCCTTTATTTTCTGCCTTCAAATATCTAATGAATTTTTTTTTATTCATCTCTAAGTTTGGTTTTTTTGTTTTTTTTTTTTTAATTAAATCCTCCCTCTGGGGGGTTTTGGATGGATATGATCCCTTCTGCATACATTCCAAAGCATTTTTCAAAGTACAAACTGTCTGGTGTTTTGACCAAAAATGCATGAGAAACAAGTGGTCAGTCTCATCCAGGATGTTGTGGTTCCGCTAGACGTGTTCATTGTCCTCAGGAATGATATCTGGGTGTTCCATATCAGTAAGAAACTTCTTATAAAGTTCATTTCTTGTCACTTTCATGAAAACTAAAATAGTCTTGTTTTGTGCAGCTCTTTCCCCTGCAAATACAAACACTTCTCACAAAGCAACTATTGAAATGTTCACTAGAGCTGGTGAATTCAGCTTAAATGATTTGTTTTTTTCATGCAGTTCTATACAGAAAATCAGTTATTAGTTCCAAATTCAGTTTTGTCTACAGAATTATCTTATATAAAGTAAGATATGAATAAGTGTACCAAGAATGGGCTTCTTAGGAAGTGTTATTGTATATGGTCTACTTTTTTATCTTTCAACCTCTTTGTTCTCTTAGATGGGATAAACCTCCCATTTTTATTGTAATGTATCTCAGCATTCATTAGCTTTTGCCCACAGTTGTCATTCTTTTCCACGTGTGTTTCCTGGGTAGGTATTGGACTTGTGTCCTTAAGAGTTTGTTCCTTAGGGTTTAAAAACTTGGTTTTTCAATTTTCTTTACTAAACCTGCTCCCTGCCTGGTTTCCACTTTACCTTTCTGCTGCACCTCAGCACCAGCCCTCTCCAAGAGGTCAGGTTACACATTACCTTCCTACTTTCTTTCATTCCATGATGGCTCCTTGCAGAGTCTGAAGAGTTTTTTCTTAATTAATTGGTGTGATAGCTCTTCTCATTGCTCACAACATTCCACAGATCCACTGCAGCAGTCACTGAACAAACCTGTATGAAAGTACAGTTTCTTCTCTGTACTTTGCTTTACAGTACTGGAAATACATCCACAGAGATTTGATGCATGACAGAGAATCCAAAAAATGTTTGAAACACAAATTGAAGTAGGAACAAAGCAGTGAGACTACTGTGCATGAAATAATGTGCAAATCTTAGTTTAATTTTCAGTGAAGTCTCTGCTTTGCTAAGGAGATCTTTGTCCCCCAGCACTGAAATATTGTCCTACTGCATTGACAGGACCAGTGGCTGCGCAGGAGGTTCCCTCTGAACATCAGAAAATGTTTTTGCTGTGAGGGCAATCAAGCACTGGCTTGCCTGGGGAGGTTGTGGATTCCTTGGAGATGGGTAAAAGCCATCTGGAGAGGCTCCTGGGCAGCCAGCTCTAGGTGGCCCTGACCGAGCAGGGAGCACTGACCTTACGACCACCAGAGGTCCTGCCCAGCCTCTGAATTCTGTGAGACCCAGTGACAGCATTATCAAAGCACCCTTTTCCTTCCCTTGCTCCCTTGTACCAGGTGTCACATCCTGCCAGAGCAATGAGCAGGGCCTGCAGTGTGATGAAGATGGCCAGTACCGACCTTCCCAGCAAGACCCTGGCACCAAGAAGTCCCTCTGTGTTGACAGCTTTGGAGCAGCACTGGACTGGACTGAAACAGAGGATGTCCTTACAGATGATCAGTGTTTGAGTAAGTGGCAGAAGGATATTTTGGATATGCTTTGACCCCACATAGGTGAAACTTCCTTATGAAGAGACTAATCCCTCCATAGCTTATGGGGATTCACTGTTCCATAGTTATTCACTTTCCCATACTTGTGGCCTCTGCCTTAACCCATATTTATACTTAGTTTTGTATTTCTTGACTACACTGGGGAAGTTATTTCTGGTAAGGAGAGAGAAGCAGGTTTCCTGTGCTCTCAGATGGCTGCCAGCTTTTGATGTGTGCTGACCTTGTGCTGTTTGGAAACCCAATAGAATAGTGAGAGGGCTAATGAGAAAGAAGTAGAATTATTAATATCTTTATAAAATTATCCCTCATCTGTGTATCATGGGAAATAGACTATTTTCAGCATTGACCTCACAGCCACAACATAGCATCACCCTCTGGACCCTGCTGTAAGGTATCTGACTTGGGGAACACATCCTTGCAGGCTGGAGGAGGCTACTTCTGCTTGAATACAGCTGCAAAATGCTGGTTTTCAAGGATGAAAAACTTGAAAAAAACAAAGAAAGTAATCTATCAAACAGTCCCCTTACTGCCTGCAGTAAGATCTAATTACATCTCTCAGCCTCAAAACTTTTGCTTTTTCCCAGAAGTTTTTATGTGCTCATCATATAATTGGTATTGAATTTAATGGAATATTCTTCTTAGAAACTGATGTCATGGTATGCTTTGAATTAGACAAGTGACAAGTGTGATCAGTGGAAGGAGTGTGAAAAGTAAAGCCCTCAGCTGTAAAGAAGTTTCAAAACCTCTTCAGTTAAAAATCTTCTTCAGTTAAAATAGTTTTTTTCCCTCTGAGCATACTCAGACCCTGATCACAGTTATGAACATGAGGTGAAAGCCTCTGTTGCTCTCAATCACAGGGTAGCTGGGATGTTTCTCTGCAGAGAGGACTCAGTATCTTAATCCTCCTGTTACCATGAGCCCTCCTGCTTGGGCATTTCTGACTCTGTCCAGGACGGAGCAGTTGTATATGTTTGTGCTTGGTTTTGTAGGTCATGCTAGAAGATGTCACTACAAGTATTTATGACTGTTGAAAATTAATGTATGACTTTAAAAACACAGCAACAATGTGTCACAGAATCATAGAACAGTTTGTGTTGAAAGGGATCTTAAAGACCATCTTGTTCCAGCACCCCTGCTGTGGGCAAGGATGCCCCCTAAAAGATCAGGTTGCTCAGGGCCCCATGAACACCTAATCTGTAGAAATCTGTTTACTTGCTTGGGTTTTTAAATAATAATTTCTTGGCTTATTTAATTTTTTTTTTTTAAGATCATGCTTCATTTCCGGAAAGCATAATGTGAAGTGAAACTTTTTCTCTATTTTTGCTTTTCTTCCTGCCTCTACTACTTCCCTTAATTGAATTCAGCGCTCAACAAGACAGTAGGGGCTGAAGGCTGATCTTGCTTTGACAAGAGGCAGACAGTTGGGAAGGGTCACCAAAACCCATCTGGTCTTTGGTTTTTGAGTCTTCAGACAGAAGAATTGTCTTGTATGAATGCAGAGTAGTAAGCTGCAACAAGCATTGCTTTTTATTATCGTTCTCTCTTCTATTATATTTTAGGGCACTTAATATTTACACTTTTATTACTCAATGTTTATTATATGGGGGTTGGAACCATGGGATCTCGAAGGTCCTTTCCAACCGAATCCATTCTATGATTCTGTAATTACAGCAACAGAAGGACCTAGAGCTTTGCCCTAGTAATAAATGAGATAGAGAATTTCTGCTCTGCACTAAGCCTGTGAAATGATTTTATGACTGCAATTTTACTTTACTAAAAAAATTTCAATAATTAAAAAAAAAATCAAATTTTCTATCATTTTTCAATGTTTTCAGTATGTTATTTCATTACACTTTCTATCTTCTCTCTACTTTTCTCCCATATTATTCTATTCAATACATATGTTATTCAATAATATTATATCCAATAATATGGGAGAAAAATAGAGAAAAAAAAATTTTCTTTTGAAAATGGAGGGATGAAGCCATAATTAGGGGGAAAAATCAGAAGAAAAGAAAAAACGTTTGAGAGTGTAATTTTAAAAATTTGAATATTGGAATAGAAATGAGGGCAGCCTCTAACCAGGCATCACTGCAAGTTGCAGATGCAAAAGGGATTCAGTTTTGTGAAGAGGTTAGCTAATGCTTGTATTTTTGTGCCCTGTATTTCTAGGAAGGAAAAAAACTTTCACCTCTGCTTGCACTGTATTTCTTCCTTGTCCCCATCCTAACTGGAGTGCAAGGATTTTCTTGTGCTAAGCATTTGACAAACCCATGTGGATTTTTTCCTGAGCAGAAATGATGGTTTTATCAAAAGGCTCAGCCCTAACAGCAGTGGACATTTGCTTCTGATTTAGCCCTGACTCTTTCTGTAAGAATACAAATGATTATTTAAAGATCTTTTCCCTGACTTTTATTTTGTGGTTTACCCAGACATTTCAGGGAGAGAGGGCTGTGATCCTCTGGCCAGACGGCTGTGCCCACGAGCCCAGGGGAAAGAGGGGCTGAGCTTCCAGCTCTTCCATGTGCAGACATCTCCCACAGCTGGGATCACACCAGAGCTCCTGCTTTTACCTCTTTTAGGTCTAGGCCCAGTGTTAGCTGCAAGGAGCCCAAGGTTTGCCTTCACCTGGGGCCTTTAGAGAAGTGTGGTCACCAAGGGTTGATGCTAAGTCACCATGTTCTTAACCACAGAATGGCTTGGGTTGGAAGGGATCTTAAAGATCCTCTACTTCCAACCCGCCTGCCATGGGCAGGGATAATGTGCAGTGCTCACTCAGAGTACTGGTGCATCAACCTTTGGGCACACTGTGCCCAACCCCTTGGAATACAGGTAGCAGCAGCCTCAGCAGGGTGGTGGTGGCAGTGGGTGTCCTCTCACCAGTCTGTAATCCCCTTCAGGGCACAGACAGGGCCAAACCCTCTGGAGCCTGGATTAGGTTCCTCACCCATTTGAGTGACCTTTGGGGTTTGCATCTCTGGACCCCATGAGCTTTTCCCAGTGTATGAACTGCTGCTTGTCAGACTCCTCACACACAGGTGAGTGGGTCCAGTGCTCAGGGAGCAGATAAAGGGTTTGGTCAGTGAAGTGACAGTCATGTTTAAAAGGGGAATGGAGGAGTAATAAAGCAGCATGTAGGACATACTGCCTTGGATACATCCCTGGGCCTGACGTCAGTGGGGATCAGGCTGTTGTGTTCCCAGATTTCCTGTCTAACCAAGTGCTGTTGGAGCTGGCTTTTGTGTCTGTGACTGATTTGTAGACAGTTGGTTCCCCCTTTGACTCAATAGTTGGTTCAATGCCATGAACAAGTAATGACAGGTAGCAGGTCTGCTGCTGGAAGAGAAGGCTCACTGGAAAGTAAAATCCCAGCCCACTCCCAGATAACTGTTTTTTAAAACATCTTGTGACACTTTTTATTTCAAAGCTGAAATTCTACCCTCACGCCAGCTGTCTCCATTATCTGCGAGGTTATGGTGCATCATTTATTGAGCAAACCTCTCTCCCCCTAGAATTCTTCAAGCTTAATTTCTACCTAAAGTCTTTGTCTGTTTGCAGCATGAGAACTGATAATACTACATGGTTGGGTTTTTTCATTGTCTCTTTTTTAGTGCTCAGAAAGTTTGAAAGAGTTCCTGCCTCCAGCCTGATTTATGGATCAGAAGAAGCTCAAATTCTTCAGTCTCAGTCATTTGGGGGAGACCTGCAAAGTACATATTTTCAGTGCATTTCAGGTGAGAAAACTGAGAAAAGCTGTAGAGATTATGCTAACAATTGTGGAAAATAATAGTATTTTTGTACGATGATTTAATAGTTAGCTCCTGGATGAACTCTATGTTCTGCAGTTTGGCACCAATTCACTGCAAGATATTTACAACTTTTGGTGACTTTGGTTCAGGGAAGAGATTGATGTGTTGTTTTTTTTTTTTCTGAAAGAAGTCTTCTGACTTTGCATACTACTTCAGATAAGTCATCTGACTTTAAAACCAGTTGATGTAGTTTGCAAAATGAAGGAGAACTGTGATTTAAACCAGGAAACATTCATCAGACTCTGCAGATGTGCAGAAAAAAGAAGGATTAGATGTTCAGGACATATGAATAACAAGCTTTTACGTCTTCACAAATTACCTGATTGGCACATGAAATAGGAATGATCACCCTTGCTTACATCAGAAGGGTATTATAAGGAGTTCAGAGATATTCCTCTGCTAAGTCTTGCAGTTTATATACTATACTGTGACTGGTTAAAGTTTGTTCAGAATAATCTAAAACCCAGAGGAATCACCTCATTGCTTTCAGGGTGCTTTGAGTGAGTCTCACCTTGTGCATCCTAAAGCTCAGGCTGTGAAAGGAGGCAGAAGGGTATGTTCAAAGTAAAAACTCTCTTTCAATAATAACATGGATGTCCTGTTTGTAAGGCACATATCAAAATTCTGACAAATCAGTGGCTTTGTGTCACATGCAACAGTTTAGTTGGAGCAATCACCTCTCATGCTAAGAACTGAATATGTGAAGCCTTTTATTACTGGAGTGATTTTCCTGCATGAGCTCATCCTGGCTGTATACTGTAAGAGTTCTTGCACCTTCTCCTGAAAATGGAGACCTTCAAAAGAAAGAAACTGAACTGAGAGAGCCTGATAACAAACCTGGGGAGGAAATCATCCCCCTTTGTCAACCAATCTGATTCCATCTCTCTCATAGCTGTATTTTCTTTATAATTTATGTAAATGACAGCTCAACTATAAAATATTACTGCTGAAGTTCTCATAGAGGGGCGAGTC
This sequence comes from Bombycilla garrulus, assembly GCA_013400315.1. Classification (NCBI taxonomy): domain Eukaryota; kingdom Metazoa; phylum Chordata; class Aves; order Passeriformes; family Bombycillidae; genus Bombycilla; species Bombycilla garrulus. The sequence continues at coordinate 1,733,829 of VXBU01018924.1, read as the reverse complement.
TTTCTCTTCCTAAGCCCCTGTAGGGTCAGATAGCTCAGCTTGTATTTCAGCTGATGTTTTGATCTCTAAGTTGGTTGATTTTATACTAAATATTTGGAAAGTGTTTCACCTGGGCTGGGAGCAGAGCTGTGGGAGTAAGTTAATGGTGAATGTGTAAGTGCAGAAGGATCTTCAACCACTCCTAAATCTGGAGGGGATGGCTCTTTCTCCCTTACAGTGGCCAGGGGATGGCTCCTTCTCCTTTACAATGGCCAGGGGATTGCTGAGGGGCAGCCAGCATGACTGAAGATTTGATGGTTCCCTCCTTCCTATCACTCTGATATTTGTCACAACCTCTTTGCCGTGGGGTTACTGTATCAGGCAGATGTGATGTGCGGGAAAAGTGGTTGATAAGAGTCCTGCCTCAAGCAAAATTATCCAGCAAACGTTAAATGTTTGAGTGTGTGGTCAGACCTGTCTCAGCTGTTTTTATCATCAGGTGATGAACAGCTTTCTGCATTAATTTAATTCAATTTAAATAAAATAAGATTTAAATAAATTGAATTCAATTTAATCTACTAAAATAGTTGAATACTAAAGTTCATTTGGCTAATTAAATTAATGTCTGATAGACATATGGAAATCTACATAAGTGGCAGTAAGCAGTGGAATTTGTAGCAACCATTTTGCATGCGAAATGCTAGGAAACCTAAAATTTCCTGTTTTTTCAGACTGTGAGAGGAAAGATGCGTGTGGCTTTGCAACTGTGACTCCTGCTGGTACTGAAGTGCTCTGTGAATTATACAGTGCTGCTGAAGGCAACTTCAACTGCACCACCTCTGGATTGGTAAGAATGATCATAATTTAAAATATATGTTTATCATAGTGCATTCATTGCAAGTAGACAAGACCACAGGAAAAAGGCAGGCTGTTACCTGGCCCCTTGGACATTGCTCTTCCCTATGGCAGTAATCAATCCCTGCAAGTTGGTAAAGAAGCTACACCTCAGTGTTTCCAAAAAATGATATCTGAATACCTCAGTGTTTGGTTGAAACATCACACAGCACTATCGTCCCTAAAAGAAGCTGAGCACCTCCAGATGGGATATCAGGTTGATTTAAAAAGAGAGTTAATCTGAACAGTCCAAACTAGAAATAGCCAGATTGGTAATCAGGTCACCTGAAACAATTATATTTTTTGAATCCCTTCCTCTAGCCCAGGGTTTGAACTGTGTGCTCTTTATCACTGATATATTTATCACTATATCCTTATCTTTATTTTCCTGTTCACTGCTTTAAGCAAGAATGTGGCATTGAGGTGTGGTCATCAGGCTGTCTCTGACAGCCTGGTCAGAGAGAGAAATCAGCAACTTTCTCAAGCTTTCCTGGGAAGTTCTGAGGGAATGCAAACAGAAATATAAACCATATCTACACCTGATATTTATACATTAAATTCATGATGTTTATCTTAAGATGCTTTTCAGGAGATTATTGCTTTTCTTTCACCAGTGGGCTAAAGGGATGTCTTTACCTGTTAACCTACTAACCAATCCGAGTCAACCTAATGAACTCATTTTTAAAAGTCTAATTCTTTTCTTAATAAAAGTTTTTAACTTCTTCACCTTCTAATCTATAGAATCTTTTATTGTTGCTGAGTGAACTCTGCAATGACATTGAGGAGCTGAGATCTCAGTTTGAGAGTGTAGAAATTGTCTGTATGAGAAAGAATAAAAAATGTCCACATGGAGTTGTGCTGTGGTAACCTTTGTATTGCTCATTGCTCCCCATGAGTTTCTTAATAAAGAAAATGTATTTTAGGAGAGGAAATCCATTAGGTTGTATTTATTTTGCTTGCCTGTTTTCTGTCTCAGGTACAAGGTGTCCTGGGGAACCCTGCTGCCACTAGCATCAGTGGTCTCAGCTGCTTGCTGCATGTCAGGAACCCAGAGGGAGATGCACTGATGGTCTATTTGAAGAGAGGTACCAGATGTGAATCACTCACCTAAATCTGACTCTGTGTCCAAGCTGGCAGTTACTCCTGTAGGGGATTATGACTAAATGTGGGGACCATCTTTGTTTAAGAGGACACAATATTTTAAAGATCTCAACATTTAGTGACAGTCCAGAAGTTTCAGCAAATCTTTCTTTCATATCTTGTTCCCTAGAAATTAAGACTACTTTTGTAAGCTATTTTGATTATTTTTGCCAGCAACTACTCCCATAAATACTCAATACCTATCCAATGTAGTTTTCTGTTCTGTTCTGTTCTGACTTCTCTTTACTAAGGAGCTTGTTATTTGAATACATAAGGCATTATTACTGACCAGCCTGTACATAATTTAAGTTCACTTAACTTTTGATTGTGAATTGTTTTAGTATTATACCAGCCAAGTATACTGCTCTCCATGAATCCCAAAACATGTCAGCTGAACTAATGAATGCATGAGACAAATTTTATTTATTTACTTACTTTCTTATTTATGACCTGAGTGTGGCCGATAGCACCACATCCAGTGCGTGACCAGTTTTGAGTGTCATGCCAAACTGGAAGCAAGGTAACCAAATGCTGCAGGGTTTGAGTCAAAACTCTCTGCTCCTACCATGTTCTTTGTACTTCTATCCAAACTTCTGAGTCACTATTTATTAATATTAATAAAAATAAAAGATCTAAGTCTCACCTGAAAGTAAAGCCCCCTGAGTGTGCTGTGATTGGTATGATCTTGTTAATACCAAATCTGTTCTAGTTTTCTAGATCCAAAATTCTATGAATCATGCCCTCCTAGTTAGCAGAAGTCTTAGTTGCAGATGCAGTTATGCTGGTCAAATTACTCATTTTACTTTTAAAATGAGATAAATTTGTTTCATTTTTATCTGGGAGTTACTAACAGTATAACTGAGTGTATGAAGGTGAAATATTACCAACCTTACTGCATAGATCAGTTTAGGAGCTCTTTGCTGGCAGTGCATTATAACCAGATACTCAGGAATAGTGGCACCACATCATTTGATGATTTCATCTTACTTCTGAAAGTTAAAGTCTAGAAAAGGACTTTAAAAACTGAGTTTTGATCCTAAAACTTGCAACCAGCTCCAGTCTGCAGGCAATTCAGAAACATCCCTTGAGCTCCCCTTGAACTTCTTTCCCTTTCTGTCTTCCCAGGACAGGAATTCAGCGCCTCTGGACTCAAGGCCTTTGTGAGGACTGGTTTCCAGAATGTTCTGTCTGGCGTGTACCGCTCCTTGGTGCTCCCAGCAGCTGGCACATCCCAGACTGATGCTCAGCTGCTCTGTAGACAGGAGTGCAGCCGTGACTCCTGCTGTGATGGATTCATCCTTAGCCAGATCCCGCTGGATGGAGGTACTGCCTGACTGCACAGGAAAGGGTTCTGCAGTAGGAAACCACTGCTAAATGAGTAGAAGTCATTGTTGGACACAGCACACCCACCTTTACATCATACCGGTGTGAGCAGCCTGCCTCTACATCACTGATATTTTTTTGGTGTTGTGAAGGTTCGAGTAATGCCCAAGACTTGGTCTGGAGCAGTAAAGACCTGAGGTAGCAGCCTGCTCTTGGAGCAAAATGGACATTTTGAAGGGATAAGCCTGACAGAGTTCCAGAGGTGTTTGGGCAATGCTCTTGGGAACGTGGTGTGACTCTGGGGCTGTCCTGTGCAGGGCCAGGAATTGGACTCAGTGATCCTTGTGGGTCTCTTCCAACTGAGCCTATTCTCTGTGTGTGTGACGTCTCCATCTGGATGAGATAAATTGTTCTGAAAACACCTCTCTCCATATGAAGCACAACTTGATTGCCAGAAGTTGGAGCCTTTAAGCTGATGCAGGAACTAAGAAGGAGCCTCCAGGCAGAGTTTTTGTAGTGCAAGTGAAAATCACCTTCCTTGTAAGAGCAGGAAAAAAGGATGCTACACAGAATTATGTTATATTATTGCATGCAGAAATGCAAAAATCTCCTAGGTCTGGATGTCTATCTGGGAGGGCAAGTGGTAGTGAGATGGATGGAGTTAGGCAGAGGTGGGACTTTGGCACAACTAGATTTTTACCAACAAGTTCAAGCACTTTATGCCAGTGCTTATTTTTTGCAGTTTAGTTTCAAGCTCACATGATATTGACTTTCCCCTTGGAGAAGCATGTCCTGTAGGAAATGTGAAGTTTTAAATTACATGCCTCAAAGATTTAAAGACAAGTCTATTAACGGCCAGGAGTTGGACTTGATGATTCTTGTGTGTCTCTTCCAACTCAGGATATTCCATGATTCTGTGAAATCCAGGCATGTGCTAGTTGCTCTTATGTTACAAACACTTCTCCAGTTTGGAGCGGAAACTGATCCTAGCTTTAAGAAAATCTGTGAAAACCTGACACAAATTGTCTGTGAAAGTTGTAAAGAAAATTATTAAATTATTCTCTGTTTTGGCATCTCTCTTTTTTTTTTCTTTTCTTCTCATTGTGATATTCTCGATGATCTTGTAAAATCAATTTCTCTATGCATTTACCAACAAATTTTGGGTTCTCTCTACTTATGAGTGTAGAAGATGACTATCTGCTTGGTTGGGGTGACTATTTGGATCAGTTCTACAGTTAAATGCATTACTTGGACTAGCATTTTGATTAAAAAGAAAGAAAAAAAGAAGGAAAAGTTAGCATATTCAGTATCTCATGTACCCAGTCCATAAAAACAAACTAGGGAGGGCATTGTAAAACCTTAGAAATTCCTGAGCTGTGAGACCAAGTGAAAGCAAGAGCTGATTATTGTCTAGAAGTTATGGTAACAGATTGATGCCAGAAAATGGCCTTAAACACTCTGGTCCCCCAGCTCACATCACTCAGTGCTCAGGCCTGGGATCACTGAACCAAGCACCAGTTCAGGAAACCATATCAGTAAAAATATATAAGTGTGGGGATTTTTTGGTTCAGAACCTGAGAATGTCAGACCATCAAAGGATTGGATGGGTCTTTGTGGTGCTATCAAGTGCTGAGAACATTGTTGGGTATTATCAGATAATAGTAACATTTTATGAAGTGGTAATAGTATGTGCCTGAAATCTCTGAAAAAGAGGCTACAAATGTTTTGTTTGGGTATGTGTAGCTAACCTTAGCACTCAAATGTGCTCATGTGATTCTAATTTGCTTATTTGGGTTTGTTTGTTTTTGTTTTTGTTTTTTTTGGTAGCAATACTGAAGGGTATCTCTCTCGGTGACACAGGTTCAGTTGACACTTGGAAAAAGAACTAATGCAGTGATGCAGCTGTGTCTGTTCCTGCCCCTAGGTACCATCCTGTGCAGTCTGCTGAGCTCCCCAGATGTGCTGATATGCAATGCCAAAGGCTGGAGTCCAGCACCAGCCTCAGCCATGGGTGGGATGTGTAACGGTGTCAGCTATGATGAGAAAGAGAAGAAATTTTCCTTCAGCCTGGGAGGACAAGTGTTCAGTGGAAGTATGTCACTCCACTCAATTTACATTAGTTCTCTTTAATTGTTGTATAGACTGTCCTATTCACCAGACTGCTCGTGTACTCCAATGTTTTTTTCAAGTGAATCCATATCACAAGAGAATAAGAATTCTGACTGGATGCATTGCTAGATAGATGGACCTCTCATGTTTTGCCACATGACCATTAATGAAAGTTGAGACTGCATTTATTAATATGTCACTCTGTAATACTTGCAGCATTTAATTCAGGCAGATCCAAGCCAATAATCTGGAAGGAAGATAAAGTCTGGAGCAGAGATGAAAAATGAGATGCCCAGACCTACATGGTAAAAGAATTGATAGGAAATTGAATAAAGTTTGGCACCCTGGACCCAGACTAGCCCTATGACAGCTGGGACCTTCTTCCTTAGACTTTATATTGTAATCAAGGTGATGCATAGTTTAGGGATGTGTTTTCTGTGCAATTTCTGAGCCTTCAAATATATGGTTAATTTAAACATTTTAAACATTTCTTTATTAGCTTCTCAGTTGATGGAAGAGGCAGAAAGAAATTTCACTACCTCTCAGGAAATTTACCTCTGGAGAGGTAAGTTATCTCACAGAATTTTGTACAAAAACTTATGATGAACTTATGATGTAGGGTGAAACATATGTCTGTTCTATAGTGGAAATGTCATTGTCACTTCATTTCATGATATCCAAATTAAGACAACTCAGAAGCCTATTTTGGCAGGGATGTGTAATCTGGAGTAATTCTTCTACTGCCAGTTTAATGAAATTTTGGTAAATTCTTGTGTCTGAGAACATAATTTATAACTTTTAATGCTCTTGAAAATTATATCATAAAGACACCTGCCTTTGTCCTGTCAGTGTCCAACTACCATAATAATTTAGTGCTTTATGCCTAATTACATGGGCTATGTTTATTAGCAGAATAACTGTATTTCTTTTCTTTCTGAATCTCCCCATGTACGTGGCAGGACCTGCACAAATGATTTGTAATAATTCTTTATAAGTGCCCAAAGCCTTCAGAGTGCTGATGCTGAGTGCAGAGTGGCTGTGGATATGGAATTTATTTTTTTCATCCCGATGATGCATTTTAGTTTAGGTGTTCCCCAGAGCTATACTGAGATGGATTTACTCAGTCTTGATTCAATGTTTGGAGGAACTACCAAAGGAATTTTCCTAAGTGGTGCACTTCATGTATTTGTTCAGTTTTGGGAACTGAGGATTATCTTGTCTTTTGAAAGAAATATAAAGGGAATTACTCTGCTCTTTGATTCCTGTTTCATTCCAGACTCTGATATGGTCACCCGGATGAAAAGCTCTTTGTGTGAGGCTGCTGCTTTGAAGACAAAAGACGATCTAACGTTATCAGGTATTAGAGCAATAGCAAACAGAGCAGCAGCAGAAGAGAGAAGAAAAGGAGTGCAGAATTTAAACAGAAAATATCATATATTGCTATATATATGCTCATTATGGTATAAGTATTATAAAGGCCAGAGGATTTCTCTGAAGCAGGATGTCTGATACAGGTTTTGAGAAAGTTGTTCAAAATGTAGGCCTGGCTTTATGATTCTTACCTTGCCAGGCCAGGCTAGAAACTAAAGTGTTAAAATGTTCATTGTGAAACTTTTTCTTTCAGACTTACTGAGCAGAAGAGGCACAGGAAATATTATTTGGCTGAGAAAAAAATTTCACATAAACACAGGAATTAAATCCTTGGCCTGGGCACCTGGGCATCTTTCCTCCTACTGGCAGTATGATTGCAAATAGAGAAACCCAGGATGAAACTGTAATCACAAAGGTTTCTTCCATGCATGGTGACAGTGAAGGACCTGTGAACTTCTCTTAGCTCCCTTATTGTTCCAGAGTTTGCTCTTTGTTATATGATGTCATGTGCAGGTCCAAAATAATTTGTAGGAAGTTACTGGAGTTCATTTGGGCCTTCAGCACCACAATCCTAAGAGAAAGTGAGCAATGGAATTTGCTGAGAGCACCTTGATTCATTTTGAATGAATTATAATCTCTGCTGAAGAGTCTTGATGAATGTCTGAGCACATGATTTAATATGTGCAAAATCCAAAAGAAAATAAATTTCTGATTATGCTTATGGAATTTGAAAGGAAAGTTAACTAAACTAATTTAAAAACCTGAAAATGGCCATTTACCTGGCAGAGCTTCTATACATTTAAGGGTGTTTTAAAGTCTAGACTTAAAAAGAGAGAGAAAAAATGTGCTTTTTATGGTGGTTGAAATTATCTTGCATTTACCTGCCAAGGCATGAGTGCAGCCCTCAGGGTTCTTCATTTACCTTGCTGAGGCTGATGATATCATTAAAACCTGAAGTTATGCAAGGAATGCAGTTTTTAGCTCCATCGCTAAATCTTGGTCTTGACACCAGCTATTTAAAAGAAACTGAAGGCTGAAGTTATGACTTGACAGGTAACAGGAATTTATAGGTTACCTTTTTTTGGAAGTCATGAATACATCTGGGAAAATGTCTACAGAGCTATTATGGCTTGATAATAATTTGTAAAGCACTGAGAAACATATCTTTTCTAGTTTCTGATAGAAAATTCAAAGCTACAGTGCTATTTTCAGCATGTCAGTAGGTGCTTCAGCAACTCAACAGCAATCATCAGCATGACTTTACTTCTCCTTGTTTTCATCATTGTCTGATTATTTCACTGCATGTAAGATTAAGTAACACAATATCTCACAATGTTGGAACTGGGGATGAGACCTGCCAATGACATTTGATAAACAAGAAGGTGTTTATGGAGGAATTTGTGATCAGTAAAGAGTGTCCATTTCTTTTAATAATGGACCCTTATTTGAGGGGATAAATTTGGAAACAAGAAAATAGCTGTGATTGATTGTTTCAGAGGGAGCTCAGGAGGTATAAATCATTGCATAAATGTCTAAAGGTCACAGGCAGGTGACAGAAACAAGTTATTTAATGTGGTCTGTGGGAGCATAAATTCAGAGAAATGAGCTTAAATGACTGAAATAGGTATTAAGCTTGTCAAGAAAACTTTTAAGACTGAGAGGTGTAAAAGCTTCTCAAGGGAATATAAGGAAACTGCTGTATTTTGAATTAACAAAACCACATTGATTAAGGAATTGCAAAGATCCTCTGAATCCTCCTACTTTCATCCTCTGAATTCTCATACTTCACTGTTAGGATATTTCATTGCATGACAGAAGAGAGCAAACCCTCTAATTTTTAGGAGCAGCAATTCTCATCTAGTTTTTGGATGTTGGAAATAGTCTGGCAGTGCTATTTTGTGCAGTGCAGCTCAGTGAGGAGGCACTGCCTACAGGAGAGTCACTGTGGGTGGACAGTTCTTTTATTAAAAGCAGGCTTTGGTGTAGTTTAGCCCTACAAAATGGTTGCAGCTGTTTTACTGTGAGAGGCAGAATTTTATTTATAAATAAATTTAATTCATTCCAGATCATAGTTAATTTTTTTTGTGGGATTGTTTGTTTGTGTCTCAGATTCCACACAGGATCTTTTCTACCTAATGGACAACAGCCAGACACAAAGTGATCAGAACTATTCTCTCCCTTACCAGCAGTATTGGGTCTTCAGGCAGAAGTATTCAGCTGAAGAAGCTCTGCTTTGGTGTCTCACACGTAAGATATTATGGAGACTGTTATTCTATAGGAAATAATGACTAACTAAAATACTTTAATATGTGTTATAATAATGATGAGTAGAAACTTTAGACTTTGAGATGGTTTTGTAGACAAGTCCTAAAATTTTCATGGAAATTGCCAATGGGGCCACTGTTTCTTCCTAACAGTCTTTGCCTGCCATGGCAGAAAGGGTGCCCGTAATTCTCCATCAGGGTGCTCCTATCATGGGCAAGGGAAGTTAAAGGTACAGCTTGGGCAATGCCCTGCTGTTCTTCAGGTGCACCACTCCAAATAGAGAGGTGGCATAGTGGTAAAAGAAGGCAAAATGTAGTTGGGCTTAATGATAAGTTACATTTTAATGCAGTAAATGGAGAAGAGTTTCTAACTCTGCCAGGAAGTCAGAACTAAGAGTAATAATGAGTGCACAAACATCACTGTAAGAGGTCAGTAGAGCTATTCCTGTTCAAAATTAAGTATTGACCACACATGTTTACAGGAGCCATTGTGATGGTAGTTAAGAAGTGGGTTTGACAGCTTTGGTTCTTTTCTGAAGGTGCCCTCTTACCCTAGGACAAACTTCAGAACAAATTGCTACAAGCAAATGTCTTGAACAGTTGATTCTAGGAAAGTTATGTTCAATTTTATGTGATGCTTGAATGCTTCATAAATATTTTTTGTAAAAACTTATTGAGACATTGTAGACATTATTGTCATTTTTATTTGAGACCATGACTGATGCGGAGTTCTCGTAGGATTATAAAATTTGTACGTAAGATTTACTACAAAAGAAAGAGATTTTTATGAATTAAAATATTAAAGAGAGACCAATACACTGGAGTAATGCTTGTCACAGCTGGGAGATTTATCTTCCCAGTTTGCTGTGCTATAACTCCTTTACTGTGCTCTCCAGGTAAATCTGCTCTTCCCTGCCACTAGAGCCAGAATGTGTCCCTCTTTCTCTTGCACTTTTAATTAATTTAAATAATTAGTTTGCATGATTAGTTGGATAATACTTAAATTCTCATTTTTAGTTGTTTGCTGATGGATAGGTTTGCTCTGAAAACATGAAGAGAAGCAGAGAGGGAAAGGAGCCCTTGTGTCTGTAACTGTTCATGACTTTGCTTCCTAGGCTGTGCCCAAGAGGAAGAGTTTTGTCGAATGGCAGATCTGCAAAATGCCACAGACATATACTTTGTGTGTACCCTCTATCCAGAGACACAGATTTGTGACAGCAGCATTGACCAAATACCAGGAAACTGTGCAGCTGTGCTACCCTGGCCACCACAGACACTGTACCATAAAATAGGCAAGTTTTGGTATTTGCATGTATAGTGTCTGCTCTAACCCTGGTAATGCAAGCCAGGGTTTTGGCTCTTGATTCTGGGATAAAAAGTCTTCATGTATAAATGTGTCTTGAGATGTGATTGTGCAAGAGCAGCTCAGGCTATCTGGGATATGGTGTTTCATTTTCAGTTCAGAATGGAAAGATATAAACCATTAATTTTACCCTGTCCACCTCAGCCATTTGCAAGTCAGAGAGACCAAGTGGATCTCAAATTTGTATATCATTTTTTAGCCCTTTTTATAATATGAGTGAAATAGGAATGTCATTGGAATGCCACAATGTACTATTAAAATTTCTATGATGGCTAAATAATGCAAAAATTGAAAGCACTGAGGGTAATTTTAATTTTTTAATTATTTTTTAGCAAATGCAGAGCTATAGATGTGAATTTTAACCTTGTTCTTTGAATACTTGGGAAGTTCAATGTTTTTCTCATAGGGCACATGTAAGGAAGGTGGACAAAAATGCCTGTTTTCATTGTACAGGAACATGTGATTTTGCTGTGACTAATGTAAAGGTCCACTGAACTGAACTATTCAATCATGTCATTTTTAGGAGCCCAAAGGGCACCATGGGGTGAATAATGCATGAGCACACTGGAGTTTTCCAGTCTGGAGCTGTATCCCAGTTTAAGGCCTTGTGGAAGAAGTAGCATCAATACAGGTCTCAGGAAAAAAAAAAAAAAATCCTGGCTGGAAGTCTTTTCTTGGTGATGTAATTTGCTGAGTTTTCAGAGCCTTCACTTGGTGAATTTTTATTCATCTTCAGGCTTAACAATCAAAATTTTGCTGTGATAATATAAAACTATCTTTTAATTGACCAGAGATCAGCAGAAAAGCATAGACTGGACCCCTAACATTTGATTACTTGACTGGTATTTGTAAACAACAAAGTTAAACTGATTTTTCCAATTTTGTTTTTCTTTTTCCTTCCAGTCACTCTTAAAAGTTCTGTGAAGAGCTTCTACACACGTGTACCATTCCAGAAAGTAACAGAAATCTCAGTGAGGAATAAGACTGACATGAGCAGAAAAGCTGTTTCAGATGGGTAGGACATGAATATTCCTTTGTTGGAATTTTACCCATGTCTGGAATTCCAAGGCTGTGTTAAGCAGATAAAGGAAATCAGAAGCATTAATCCAACAATTGCATTGTTTGGGAGTGTTTAATGAAGAAAAGATAACATATGGTTTAAAGGAGATTTATAATTGAGTTATAAATAACAATCTATACAATTATTAATTATAGACATGAAAATTGCTACTTATAGTGCTACAAATTGCCAGTTGTCCATTTAAATGTCTCAGCAAGGATACAGCAAATCAATTTAGGCTGATATTTTTAGGGCAGATAACAAAATAATCATCTGAATTAATAGATGTAGTCTTGTAGGTATATACTAATCAAGCATAATTTCATCTACGTATGGAAAATGTATGGAAGTGTGGATGTATACTGGTTCTTCAGCCTTATTGTGAAAGGCATCTCTACAGGTTCTCAGTGTCTAATATGTCTCATGATACCATGGATAATGTTTTTCCTTTCCTAGGTTTTTTGAGTGTGAGCGTTGGTGTGATGCTGACCCCTGTTGCACAGGATTTGGCTTTTTTAATGACTCCCGGCTGTCAGGTATTTCCCCCCTGTTTTTATTTTAAAATAACTTCAGCCTTGCTTCATTATTCAAATTTTACCCTTCTTTTGTTCTGAAGTGCACTTTAAAAGCTCTTTCAGACCTCATGCACCTCTCTTTAGTACCTTTTCAAGTAACCGTAACCATTTCTAGGAGTTCAGCCAAATGACACATTCCACATTTCAGAAATTATTAAGAAAACTTCATGAGAATGAGTCCTTAAGAGGCTGCAGTTCCAACAGCATAAAATTAAAACTGATAAAACTTCATTTTTTTCTCATTCATCAACCTCTCTTCAAAAGTGTTGCTTGACTTCTTTTAGCGATTTCCCCCCCTTTATATTGTTTCATTTTTAAAAGCCTATATGACTCTGAAACCTAAATATTACTGAAATTAGGTGCATGCAACCTCATGATGTCTGTGGATGCTCAAGGTCAGTTTAACCTTTTGGCTTTCTTGGTTGTCTGACCTTTTTTCTCCCAAATTTTAGTCTTCTGCTTGAGGATGAAAGTCTTCAACTGTTGTTTAAATTGGAAACCTGCAAGCTCAAAGTCAACAAAATAGATTTTTACATGTTATTAAAGATTCAGATTTAGGCCACTCAGGGATGTGTATCTTTGTTTTTGATGGAGTCATGTGAAAAGCAACTCTCCATGTGGTCATTAGGATGTGCTGTTTTTATAATGCATTTTGGTATTTGAAACACTTCAGAAATACATATTTTTAATTCTTTTTTTTTTTTTTGTTGAGCAGACAAAATTTACACTTGATCAAAAATGAGTAGCTTAGAAAATTAATCCACTGTAGTTTAGATAAGAATTAATGTGCAAATAAAATGTAGTTGACAGTTTTCATACCTCCTTGTGATCATAAGAAATTTTAAGTCTTAACTGAACATGACTTTGTGTTTCTTTAAATAGTTCCAAAATAAATAAAAGAAAATTAAGGCACTTAACATGAAAAATGGATGCATTTTTAATTTATCTGATTGATATTTAATATCTATGAGATTTCAAACATCCTGTCTTGCACTCATGTATTCAAGAGAACTTTCAGTAGTGATTTTAACATGGGCTGAAATCTTCAATGAAACTGTGTTTCAAACCTTCCATATTTTTCAAGAACAAAATTATTTACAATAGGTCTTTGAAAGAATTTTTATCTTCATGTACATAGGGAACATGTTTCAAATATGTGCAGATTTTTAATTATATTAATATGGAAAGGCTGCTTGCTCAAAGAGTCCTGACTTATGCTCAGTGAAATTCTCTGTGACTTTGGATTATAATGGATTTTAATGCTGGTACCCACCTTACCTCACAATGAATTCAATGGGATTTTTCAGCACTTGTTTCAATCACTTGGATCATTTCAGGTATTTCCTTGCTTTGTTTTCTAAGTCAGTTGAATTTAATTTAACACTCAGTGGAACCATGCTGTGTTCTTTTTTCTCACAATACTATCTAGAAAAGGAAAATTTCCCCCCTTATTTCTATAACCATATGCATCCTTGGCAGGTGGAAAGATCATGTGCGTGACCCTGAACAGCCTTGGAATCCAGACGTGTGCTGAGGAAACAAGAAGTGCTTGGCACATTTCGAATTGCAGTTCACCAGATGCTGAAGTCAAAATACACCCATTTGGCTGGTATCAAAAGCCTGGTAAGTGATGCAGGACACATGACCTTTCTAATATGTTTCTGCACATTGAAGTTTATTATTTAGCTTCAGTGTATAAAAAATACCAACTTCCATCTGTGGAACCCATTCGCAAGCACCACAAATAGACAAGGCAAACAAGTATGCGCAGAGGGAAGGTGAAAGGTTCAATATAATATACATTTTAATAGAAAATGAATAGCAATACCTCAAAGATATATAATTTAATTTCTTAGATTCTATTGGAAACTTGTGGCTAATGTCAGAATTCAAATACATTTTGCCTCAATGTGAGGTCCTGGTCAGGAAATCATTCTTTGTTTCTCACTCCTGGACTTGTGGTTTTACCATCCAAGTCGATGCATAACCTCAAAAGGTCTGAATTTGCTACAGAACTTAAAATTCACTTTTGGTTGTTTTGGTAAAGAAAGGACCAAGACCAAATTCCAAAGGAGACCTGTATTTTTCAAGTGGTAAGAAGCCATCTGGTGTTTAAACAGAAGAGCAGTTATGAGATGTTGCATTGTTTTCTTGGGAGGAATCAAAACCACTCCTAGTCAAGGTGGATTTTATTTTCTGTGGAGAAACAAAAACTTCATTGCTTTGTAGAAAACTTTAAATGGGTTTGCCATGTTTCACACTCCTATTGGGCAGGTCTAGTTCTGCTTTGTTAAGCTCTGATTTCACATAACTGAAAGAATAAGGAGACCAATTGCCTGCCTGAATTTGTCTCCCTTTATGGGAGGACAGCCTGTTTCTTAGTCACACAGACATAACTCTAGAGCAGATATCGTGATGTTGACAGAATATATATTGTCCAGGGAATGTGATAGAAAGATAACCCAGTTAAAGCTGCATAGAGATGGATCAGATATTGTAGCAATACATTGTGTTCTACAGTGTTGATAAATAAAACCTTCATTCACACTCTAAATAATGTCTGAAATATGAACTCAATGTTGAGCTTTTCAAGTCTTGAACTGTCCCTATGCCCGCAGAACCATTCACATTCTCTTGTGGGGCACCCCTCACTAAAGGGTAGAGACAGCATGGAAGCATTGTGGAAGCTGGGAAGGGATGTGTTGAGGGTCTAGCAGTGAAAACAAGGGAACAACACTCTGATAAAGCAATGGCAGCATTCTGATAGCAGGGGAATTGAGATACAGACAGTTGAGATACAGCAGTGGTGAAGATACACTTCCATTTCTTGGAATTGTTTTCTACTTGTTGGCAAAGGACAAAACATAAAGGCTGTTTCTCACGTGACAGACAGAGGGAGGATGAAGAGGAGCCTGGGGTTTATGCAAAGTAGGGAATGTTGAGAGACAGTGACTTTTCCTAACGCATCGAGGGAGCTACAGATGTGTTTCCATCGTAACACACAGCGAGGCACAGATGTTTATGCAAATGGAGATATTTACAGACAAAAATTTGTATTGGTTGTGCTGGTGCGTTGAAGGTCTGGGAACCAGGAAAAGGAACAAAAAGGCTCTGAGGCTAAAAAGGAAAATGAGTAAAATCTGAAGGAGTGATTTATTGTAGGCAGTGGGATATTAACATGATACAGGGTCTTTGGCTGTATTCCAGTCTTGTCTGAGGAAGGTACTTCTGTCTCTGTGTTTCATAACAGCCTAAGTTGATGTGTGAGCTGTTTGCTGCACGGCTCTGCTCCTGAGCAATTTGATCTTGTAAAGTCAGAGCTGCAGCTCAGTCAAAAAGGAAGGTAGAGTAGCATTTCAAAGAGTTTTGGATAGGCCCAATCCTCCACTGCTGCGAATGGAAAAACCTCTAAGTTTTCAGGAACTTCTCTTGGTCACATGCATAGGAAATACACACTGAAAGCAGTTAACAGAAAATCTGATCTGTCTTCATCTTCTGTAGGGATGGTCATTTATTATGTCTTAGTGGAGAATTTATAACTGGTTTGACTAGCCAAAGTGTTTTTAAAATATGAATGCAGGGGGGAAACTTTGTTTTTATTATTTGTGATTACGAAATATTTATGGGAAGTATTAGCAAATAAGAAGCTTTTTGTATGGCAATGAATATGAAGTTTTGTGTATGATGAATTCTTATTTGGAAAGTGTTGTGCTGGAAAATTACTTGTTTCTAATTTGTGTTTCTGAGAAATTCATTTGCTGGAAGCAGAGAGAATCTCATGTCTCTCTGCAGAAAGGTTTCCATTTGCACAAACCTGAATACAGAGAGTGGCATAGAAAAAAACCACAGAAATACTGAAATGTGCTGTTCATAACTGCATCTCAAAAAATGTTTATAGAAATGCTTATAAATACAGAAATTTAGGGAAGTCTGGTTTCATGTACGAGCTCAAAAGGATTAGATAGAAAAGCAGTCTTGCATCCTTACTTTTGGTGTTTGTGGGGAGAAGATGCAACATCCAGATCCGAGAAGTAATGCCGGAAATATTGAGTATCAATTGCATTTTAAACCTTCAAGTATTACTGTTTTCAATTGTGTTCTTTTTTTGTCTGCTTTTAGCTGACTTGAAGAGCACCATTCCCAATCTGTGTCCACCTGTTAGTTTACCTCTCAGGCCAGAAGGTGGTAAGTGTATTTATGAATTGAACAAAATCAAAATCAAACAAACCACCTCCCCCCTCCTCAAAAAATAGTAAAAAAAAAGGCAGTAAAAATCCCTCCATCCTCTATTTTGTACATATTGCTGAAAGATAACACTGTAATGAAAGTGTTCCCCATGAAGTTACTCATTTAGGTGTTTACTCATTTTCATTAATTGTGCGTCATTTAAATGAAAGAACTGTCATGTACTACAATACTGACCTAATTTCTCACACTCACTGCCACATGAGGTGACTGAGACAAAAAATTTGGCAGGACTGATGAAAAAATTTATTTATGAGCGTGGATGTCACATCACTTTCCGGATACAATGAATCTTATGGTAGTCGCATGTGTTATTTTAAAAGTGGGTGGATCTTCTTAGTAAATGAAACTTAACTGCTGCCTTTCAGGGCTTTGTGTCTATTGCCCCTTAAAAATATATGAAAATTGTGAGCAGCTATCAGCTTCCCTGAAGTGTCCTTTTCAGAAATACACTGCGTAGCTGCAAAATGCTGTGTGTAACAGAAAGGAAGAGAGTGGACTGGTTATTAGAAAACTCAGTTTAGCCCTCCAGTTATACTGTAATTGAGAAGTCACTTCCATCTCTGCCTTTGATTTTCTGTTTGATCTAGACAAATATTTAATCTGATTGAATCTGTCTTTAAACCATGTGCAACTGAGTGTGCAGGAGACGATATTTGCAAAGAATTTTCAATACTCAGTTCAGAATCTATTATCATCATGTCCATAACCACCAGTCATGATCAAGTTTGGTCTATTTTTAGTAGAATTTGTACTTTTTAAATGATCGTTTTAATGCAATAGAAGGAAAACTTCTGTCTTTATAGGTAAGCAGAAATAATTTTTGTGTGAAACATTTTGAGAAGGTGGTGGGGTAGGCCTGGCATATTGGGCATTTTAACTCCTTTGCAAACTGCTTTTCACGTGGGATGTGGAGAACAACTTCACTAAAGCTTTCTTCCTCCCAGAGTGAAGCTTGGGAGTAATTTTGTCATTTTCCTTTTATGTTCTTCTTGCTTGCTTAAATCTAAAAAAATAGTGACCTAAGCAGCACTTAAGAAAATCAGGAAATTAGGTCTTTCTCCTGTTTGCTTTTGACTCTAAAGGCTGCCCAGAGCAGTAGCTCCAGCGAATGAGGTGCTCATCTCTTGTAACACCCCTGATCTATCACACCCATTTCCAAGTCATCTTTCCAAATGCAGAGCAGCTAGGGATGTCTCTGGTTTGCAGACATCTGGTTAAGCAACCCAAGCAAGCAGAGTGTCACACAAGGATGTAGGATTCTGGGTTAGAATGGTTGTCCTGGGGTCTTATAGTGGTTAGGAGAAGTCACTTAATCACGGAGCACAACAAGGCTGGAAGTTAAACTAGCACCAGTTTCCTGAACACTCTGGGGCTCGGACGCCACTGGAGCAACACATTCAAAATGCAACTGGACACCATCTGTCCTTATGCTCTGCCTCATTTTGAGAGTAAAATACCAGACTGGTTATTTAGGGTAGATTGTTATCTGGGCTGTGTTGTCAGAGGTTTTAGAAAATTTTCAAAAACATTGTTTCCAAACACTTTATGATTGCATGTTATATTAATATGTGCTGTAGAAGACTAAATGTTTTAGAATTGGGCATCACACAAAAGCTAGCATTTACTGAATTTTGTACATTGTGGAAATGCTTGTAAATGAGGATAAAAAGTTACTGTGGCTGCTTTGTAGTAGCCAGATGGTGAGTGTCACCATTTAAAGGGCACTGCCATGAGTAGATCTGTGTGTGTGAATGTAAGCATATCTATACATATAAAAAAAAATACAATTTTTTCTATTGAAAGATCAGAAAAATGCTTATATTTGCATACTTTGCCAGAAGGGTCTGTGAAATCGTGAAGTTAATGTTATGTCCAATCTAGAGCCTGAGTTAACTGGAGCTTAATTAAGGCCTACATTTCATTGAAAGTTAATGCACTGACTGCCTCATTTCAGGCAGTTTGCAATGCTCAGGACAGAGGGCCCTGCACTCTGCTTCCTCCCATTTGCAGTCAGGATGCTGCTCCATTCAAAATCTTTAGTGTTTGCAGCCCCGATGTGTTGTGAAGAAACCCAGATGGGCAGACTTCTTTTCAACCTGATGGGAAGTAGATGCTTTGTCTGTTTTACTCATTATTCTTCTCAACAGAGAGGGTAGAGGCAAAACAACAGAAAGATCTCAACAGGAAGCCTTTTTTCAATACATGGATAGCAAAAGGAAGGGTAGGGAAAATGTGGAGCTGCTGTAGGACAGGAGACCTGATGACAAAGGAGATGGAAAAGGACATCTTTTCCATCTTTGGCTTTGAATCTGCAGTGACAAAAATAATTTTGAGAAGCAACGTCTTTTCATGTCTGGTCATAGAGCAGCCTGCAGCCACTAGGGCGATGTAAGAAAAGACCCTTCCCCATGTAAGGCCAATCCTGGGAGAGACACAAAAATGAAAGGAGAGGGTCAGGGTTCTTCCTGCTCTTTGTCTTGTACCAGAATGTTCATCCAGGAGTCCATTGCAGCCCTGTGATTTCTCTCAAAAGCCTGAAGATCCACTGGGCTTTTCCCAAATTATTGCCCCTACGAACAACACTGCTGTGTGTATCTAGCATTCACTAGATGCCCCATGAGCCTGGGAAAAAGGGAATTAGAGCTCTGTAGTGCCTGTAGCCCACTAGTCTCTAGCAGGAGGGAAGTGAACTGCACAATATCTTTTACTTGAATTCCCATTGATTTGTTGTTGCTTCAGCAAGTTTTGCCTATTGCAAAAGCCTTTCTGTTACAAGGCTAAAGTCTCCAAGTCATCTCATCTCCAGCTGCAGTGTGTTTAACTGAATGTGTGTTTTTCATCTTTAACTGAATGAATTCTTCCATTTTCTTCTGTACATCTATTGCATGGAGCAGAGCATGCTCCTGCTGCTCTGTTGTGATTTCCACACAGCTTCTGTGATCTGAGAAGTGGTGCTTGAAAAATTGATAGCCTGAACTGACTGGGAAAGTCCGACTTGTTACATTTGGAGCATTTTTTCTCCGGTAGAAGTTCATGTGCTCTGATGACACTGAGTATGGAAACATTTGGGCCGAGTTTCAGGTACAATCTCTGACCTTTTACAGTAGGAGAACAGATGTTATTTTAAGACTGCCCATGCTGAAAATGCTCACATGTCATCCTGCAGTTTTGCTTTATTTAGGCTGGTATTTAAATAAAAACTCTGCTCAGCTGTGTGAACATGGTGGACTGTTTTATAAAGAGAAAACAACCAGGTCTCATAATTAAGTTTGAGATGGAACTTCCTGCAGCTAGCTGTAAGCTAGGGAAGATAAGAAAATGGGGTTTTTAATGATGTAATCTTGTATTGTTATTTTCCAAATATTCAAGGCTGTTATTCAAACGGTTTATGCACAAGGGTTTATGTTTTGGAAATTTTTATGTGTCCGCAAATTAGTCTGAAAGAAGCAAAACAGTCTATGAGACGTATTATCTGAATTTATAGGAGGAGTACTTGTGCTTAAAGTAGACTGGAGAGCTTGAAAGTACTCCTGTGTGTGTGGGAGGAGCAAACCTGATGACTTTTGACTTAGTTACGAGATTTTTTAATTGTATACAGTAATTATCTAAACTTAAATGAATATTTTTGTTCTTCGGTTCTTACTAGAACATGTCTGTCTCTCTTAGATTGGGCAGCTGTTAGGAGGTAGTGGCCCTTAGAGAGTGGTTCCTGCATGGCCCTGTGGATTATGTACAGACCATGTGGGCTCTGTTCCCACTCCATGCAAATCAATTAATTGAGAAATCACAGAGGCATGTGGATGTAATGATCTGTTAGGCCCTTCCTGTTCCTGCCTCCTATGATTCCCTGATGATTTACAGTCATTCCCTTGAGGCAGGACTGAGCAGAGCAGTGGACACAGGATATTCCAACATGGGAATAAATTTCCCACTGGGCTATGTATGCACGTGGGGCAATTCCATTCTCAAGAGAGATGCTGATGGTAGTACAGGTGCTGATGTAGCTGACTTTGGTGATTAATGGTATCATATATCTTCCTGTGTTCCCACAATGTTGAGTGTTTGTCAGAGACATCCTTGGTGTGAAACCAAGACCGCCTTATTTTATCTATTTTTGGGAACTGATTTATCATGCTCCCACACAGCAAATTTGATCTCTGATATGGAATTACTCTATCTTTGGTCCTAAGTTAGATTTTTATTGTTTGTAAATATGAGGATTTTAGCCTTTTGAAAAATGCTTATTTTAAACCTGGATAGATACGTAGTACATTTTTAATATCCCCTTAGTATATCATTTGCTATAATTGGCACACCTACAGGAAACGGAAAGCTTGTATTTAACAGGAACATAGCAACATTGCTCCCTGCTAAAGGACATAAATACACAGTTGTTATTTTTGAGACTTGTCTGAGATGTGATTACAGTTATTATGCAGCAGTTTAAAGACAATCACTCATTTTGAATTATACAAATCTAAATGGATCAACAAAAATGAAAAGTAGTTATATTTTAGGAAGAGTATATTTTCTGCAGGTCCATTCTGAGTTGATGATTTGCTGGCTTTGAAGATTGTAGGTATGCAGAGAGGTTAGCTGTCTGTTGGAGAAAAACCTCTGAAAACTACTAGGAATATAAAGCACTGAGTTCAGCCTCTAAGCATGTTTTGGGTTTGAGTCAGAGCTATTAAATATGGCTCACAAATTCCCGAATTGAGATCAGAATTTGTCTTTCAAACATAAATCAGGCATACTGAACCCAGAGGTCTGATTTATGTACCTCTTTAACCTCATAGTGACCTCCTCAATTTCACAAGTTTTCTTTTAAATTTAACTTACTATTTTAATGCACTTCTGTGTCTCTTTTTCTTTATATCAAGTGTTAAATTTTTCAACAAACTCATAATTGATGCCTCTTTTCTTCCACTGAAGTCAGTGATGAAACTTTTCTTGACTTTATGGCAAGGGTTTTATAATCTCCTTGCCAGGAAATCTATTCCAGTCTTGTGACTGGAGTGGGAACAGAGTAAGGCCAGTGTGAGTCTTTTTGCAAATCCATTCTTAAACTTTCCCTACCCAAACAAGAACATCTGGAAGAGAGAGGTTCTCTATATGGGACATTATAATTTTGCAATAAGAGTTACAGGGATGGCTGGATTCGGAGGGTTATAATTATCCAATGAAAACCTTTGCCAAAATGTGGGCTGTAAGGTCGCCACTTAACCTATATATAGATCAGAAATATCTTCCAGTCCATCAGGTGCACTGTGCATTGCCAGTATCACAGGGCCAGTCTGTAGCTCTGCCTTGTGAGAGCAGTTTCTACATGAGGCAAGTTTAGATCAGCCATAGAAAGTTGTGTTTTGCTCACGGAATGAAGTGGGTGTGAATGGCTGTGGGCATTGCTGGATCTGCTTTCAGGAGAAGGGAAGAACCAACAATATCCAAAATCTCTTTAGCAGCTCATTGCTGGCTGTCACTGCCCACAGTGGTGCCATGCACGGCTCCAGGTTAAAGAGTTTTACTCTGTTGTTAGAATAAACATTAATATTTCTGTGTCTCTCTGCATCTGGGATCAGCTGGGCAGAAAAAGGGAAAAGGAAATAACTAGGAGTCTCAGCATTTAAATCTGACCTGAGATCATGAATGCTTTGTCCAGGATGGAGGATGAAAAACACAACAACAACCTAAACACCAACCCAAAGAACCTCCCATGTGGGAGATGGCAAGGGTCACTTCGAGATTTGGGGCAGTGAATAATCTCAATTTAGATAGAAATGTATGGGCTGTGGATGTTTGCATCATGAGTGGTCACTCTTCCATGCCCTGCATGGCTGCAAAGTGCCCAGTTTGCCTCATATGTATGTAAAAGGTATGCTCCTGACTTAACTCTATCCCACATAAAGGGACAAAATAAATTTCTAATGTAGAAGTAGAAAATTTAGCATGTGAAATAGGTATAGGAGGAAAAATTCAAGCATCAGCAGTGTAAATCCAAAGTCTGTTTTGTTTTTGTGTATTCGTTTTGGATTTCCTTCCTGAGATAGCAAGGACCCCTCTGAATGTTTACCTGTGGGAAACACAGCCAAATGATGATGGGACTTGCCTGAGGTCACTTGGTGAGTCAGGGAAGCTGTGGAAAGAGAGTCTGGGCAAATATCTTCCAAAACCACTGATATACCCAGACTTTTGTGTTACAGTGGAATCCAGACAAGGCTCTCTTTGGAAAGGACCACAGCTGGTAATTTGAAGCTTTTTGTTTGAACCTAGAGAGATTTTGCTGGTTCCAGTAGTAGGACCTCAGCTGCTGATACTGTAGGCAGCACAGGATGGCAACATTGCTCTTAGGTAAAAACAAACTTTGTCATATTGACAAAAGAAATATTTTCTTGTTCTTCAGGGAAAAAAAAACAAACAAAAAAACCCTAAAACAAAACAAAAACAAACAAACAAAACAAACAAAAAAGAAAACAAAAAAAAACACCAAAAAGAAACCACAAAAAAACCAAACCAATAAAAACTGAAAATATAAATTGGTAAGATTCAATCTGGAAAAGAAAGACCTGGAGGATCTAACAATGCAGGCAGAAAATCTCTGGAGAGGATGTAATGGTTAATTCTCTATCACTTAAAATTGATGTCTATTTTTAAGCATCTTTCCAAATAAGTGCCACAAATTGTCACCCTAGACGTAGAGGCTGAAGTTTTCTAACTTAAGTCATGCAACAGCTCATAGTGGATGTTTTTAAAAAAGAGAAACCATTGCCAATATGAAAAATAGTAATTTCTACATTCTACTAAAATCACTCTGTTCCTCTAAAATAAATTGAATAGTCAGTCCTTAAAGGGAAGAAAAAATCCAGTGCAGTGAGTCTGTTACACAAGTCAAGCTGTGACTGCAGGGTCTGCTCCTGACTAATTCAGATCCCCTCTGAATTTAGCATTGGTGATGGCTTTGTCTCTCTGTGACTCAAGTAAGCTTGTGGTATCAGGGTAAAACAGTGCAGCACCAAGTTAACCTTCATTCTACTTAGCTGGAGACTTTCAGGCTCTCTCTCTCAGAAAAGTTGTTCACAACTATAAGAGGAATGGGATGATTTTGGTTGTAAAGGACCCATGGAGTGTAGTCCTGCTCTCTTGCCTCTAGTTCAAAACCTGAGCTTTGTGAAGTTCCATGGAATACAGGTCAGTTCATCACTCCATCAGATGTTTTCTTCAGCAAGGAGGATGGCAAAGGAGCCAAGCCCTAACGCAACAACCTTGGTAACGGTGGTAGCACATCAGTTTTTTTCAGCTTGTCCTTTGTGAGATAACTCATGCTTGAGATTTACACTTCCTAAGGAAGGATTTACCCTGCAAAAGAAATGACTTTTTGCATTATTGTAGAGTCCTGAATTGTGGCAGTTACTCTGTGTTGTTGTGAATTATACAATAGTTATGAAATCTAATTTAGTCACTGCTATTCCCTGCCCATTTGCTCAAGGAAGGATACAACCAGCCTTGTCTGTGGTGTGTTTTGGGTCTTGGGTTTTCATCAACTGGACAACTGTATCAACAGCAGGACATTCAAGTTGATTGTATGGACCCCAGACCTCAGCCTCAGGTCGACTGAGTGCTGTGGTCAAACTGTCTTTCTATGAGACAGGGAGAAGAAAACTTTGGCCTTCTTTGCCAGTCACGGATTTCTCAGTAGAATAAAAGAAATGTTTAATGAAATGACAGGTCATGACTTTTGCATCTGTTTGGGTCAATGAACTTAAGGGCAAGACCTGCTCACTAGGAATAGCAAAGGAGCAGCTGACTCTGATCTGTCCTCACCCTGCAATTACATGGAGAGGGCAATACCAACCTACTGTTTAGGGCTCAGTGGACACAGCAGGGCCTTTTGCTTTTAAAACATGTTGAACTTCTGAAAGGAACTAAAGTAATTATAGGCCCATTCTGTCCCAAACCTTCTTTTTTGTCTTCTGTGTGCAAAATTGAGAGTTCTCAGATATTTTTATCTGCTCACACAAGTGCATGCATGTATATATGGGGATATACATGCTGTGACTATATATGCCTATGAAATTGAGTGAAATCATAATTATATAGAAGTTACATTAAAACTGTTCATAGAATTTAATATAATTCTGTCCACCAAATCAAATTAAAATTATCAAATTAACCTCCATTTACTTTCCAAGAAGTTAGTGGCTGTACCTGTTCAGGAGCTTGTGTGCAAGCATTATAACCCATGCCCTTTAATGTAATTAGGACTGTTCAGAAACGTTTAAGTCAGTTGGATTTATCTTCAAACCTGGACAATGCTGCTCTGAATTGGCCAATTTCTTTGCTAAATACCTTTATAAACCAATTAATATCTGATCTCTGAACATGGTATTGGACTTTCAAGTCAATCAAAGCCACTTGAGTTTTTAATTTATTCTCAGTTGATGCAAAGGAAGATGACACTTGTTCATTGAGGAAGTCCACAGTGCTTTTAACTCTGTATTAGTTTCCTTTGAAATTTTTACTGCTCCTTCTGGTCATATTTTTTTATGGTTCGTTTTACAGAGTATATGGATGCATGGCAACCCTTAAATATGTCATCTGTTCTCATGGATTCATCCATCTCAGACTTTGAAGTTGTGCATGTTAGCAGAGATATATCCAATTACTTCTCCACTGCCAGAGATTTTTGCCTATCTGGTAAGTAATGGTCATTCACAGCTTTACAGAGAACACTGATTTGTGAGCCTGAAAAATCAAGATCAGCTTTCCCACTTCTGACATAGATACACTGATTTTACTTGTTTTTAAAGACTGTCCCAGTGTTTCCTAATCTGAGAGAGGAGTCTGAAGTAGTTTAGCTAAAGAGAGATGCAATAGAGAGACAGTAATTAGGTAATTTTGACACCTCTTGGGCACAGAGTCTCTTACTTCTCCAGGCTTTGTACAGCTTGGGGAATATTATAGCAAATAATTAAAGCGATGATGTCTTTTTTTTCTAAAGAACCACTGCCATTTTCTAAACCCACCTGCCAACACCTAAAGCGACCTGTGGCAGTGGTCTGTGAGGGAGGGTTACCTGAGAGCTAGGAGGATTGAGCTGTAGTAACAGCAAAGAGAATTGCTTTAATCTTCTAGACAGAAAGGAGTTCTGTAATTTCACATGACTGGGAAATCCTCAGTGCCACAGAGGTAAAAATAAGGGAAAGTTCCCACTTACTGGAGACTGTTGGAATTCAGATGAGTTTATCAGCACTTTACTAGATAATGTTTTTCTCCTTCTAAAACCTGTGATAGTAGTTCTTTTGCTGCATTAGTCCATTTTAAAGCCAATATTTTAAAGCCAAACCTTCTGTCCTTTGGCTATTTTGGAGAATGTTCTGAGCATTTGAGGATGTCCCATTACTCTGAATTACATCATATACTTGTTGCTTCACCTGTTGTAAAACTTTTCTTCTAAGAACAGTTTAACACTGCTGTGTAAAATACTGTGAGAGCACATTTTTACCTGCTCTTTTTCTTCATGCTTCATCTCACAGCTTGTTCAAAGAACCAGTCATGTGCAGTGGTTACGCTGGAAATCCAGCCTTCAGCCATAAGGTGCATTTTCTACCCTGATACACAGATATGCACACATGGCCTGCAAGGGCACAGCTGCTGGGTTTTACTCAAAGAACCTGCTGCCTATATCTATAGGAGACAAGGTAAGAACACGCTGAGGCTGTGGAGGAAGGACCTCAACTGTGGTGGCCTGTGCACAATTCTTGTGAATGGAGAACTGATTAATTCCTCTCCTCATAGAACAACATGGATATCTCCTAGGCACTTGTCCATGACTGTTTCAGAGGAGTTACAGCCAAGAGGATGGGAAAAATGTCCCCAAATTCTGCTTTAAAAATGCATGAAATAATAGTGTTACCGTATGGCAGGCATAAGAGAGGAAGTCTAGTTTATGAAAAATATTTTGAAAGTGCAGCATAGTAAAACCAAACAACAACAATAATGCAAGTCCAGCTCTTAGCTTTTCATCTGCAGAAGATTCTTTTATATGCTTCTTCTTTTAAGCTTGGACAATAACACTAGGAGTGTTGAAAAGCCACTGTCAATTGAAAGTATTAAGGACTACCTGTAGAGAAAACAAAAAAAAAACCAACCCACCAAACAGATATCCCTGCTCCCTAAACAGGATGAAATATCTTAAAGAAGTGAAAATTATTTAAGAGAGAAAAAGAAGTTGTGTAGATGGTGTAGATAAGTAAAAATTCTGTTGTTTGGTTACATACTTATTTGAAAGTGTAAGTTTTGTTGGGTTTATTCCTCTTGATTTTTAAAGAGACTGCTTTCTTTTTATGTAATATTGGTTGTATTATTTATTAAAGGCAATTAGAACCCATGTAACAATAAGGGGGAAGGGAAGAAAATTTTCCTTTTCACTGAAATTCTTTGAAGTCAGTGAGAACCTTCTAGGGTGAAACTCAATGAGAGAAAAAGCAGTTTATCTTTGCCAAGTAAAACAAAATGACAAACTGAGACATAAAAGTAGACTTATGTGTTTATTGTTCGTTACAGGTTTGGTTTTAGTCCCGTGGCTTTGAATTTTGTTCCTGCCTATGAAATACATCATTTTAGGAGAAAAATAGCAGGAGGTGTCGCTTAGCTGTGCTTTAATGAACTTTAACGAATTTTATAGAACAGTAACAGAAACAGTAAATTTATCCATGTTTAATTTAAAGAAGTGGACACTTAACAGTTTAAAACTATGGGAAATAGGACTAATTTTCTTTTCTGAAATGTCTTTTTTTTTTTAATTTTATTTTCTAACTTGAAAAAAACCAAATTATTTCTCCTCTGCTCCCCCTCTGATAGATTTACTCCTGCCCATTTCTGAATCGGATTCCACCCCAACAGTGTACATCCCGTCCCACGGATATCTGATGGGCAAATCCCAGGCGATCCACATTGGCTCGGAATGGAGGAACATCAGCCAGTTCCTGGGGATCCCTTATGCTGCCCCTCCCCTTGGGGAGAGGCGCTTCAGTGCCCCGGAGCCCTTTGCCTGGGGAGAAACATGGAATGCCACAGTGGCTCGGTAAGCAACCCCCTTGACCGCCTGCAGGAGGGCTTGTCCAGCTAGGGGTGTGAAAGCTGCTGCAGTGATGACAACAATATTCATGTCCTTTCTTGCAAAGCAACCTAGAGAGTACAGATAGATACAGGTCTGAGGCTTTGATTGGCAGAGAGACTAATTTCTCCCTCTATATATTAAAGCATGCAAGCACCCCAAGAGAAAAGGTAAATTCCTGTACACTCCATTGCCTTGAATCTCTGCATAACTCCCCACCAACTGTCTGCTCAGTCCATTTTCATTCTGAATAGTATTTATACAGGTATTTATTATATTTATGCAAATACGTTTTGCTCCTGCTGAGACATAAATTTGTACACATTCAGTCCAAGAGGGGCACTTAAACATTGTCATAACCAGAAGCTGTGGGCCTCATACAGAAATTCTCTGCCTAGTAGTGTCCAAGAGATCAGGCTGAAGGGCCCAGAAAATCAATCTCTTTTGTCCAAAACCTATTAAAAGACAAATACTTGGGGAGTTGAAAGTGTATTTGGCCTTTGGTGATCCCATCCTTCAGATGCACCTGAGCTGTGTGAAGCCTCAAAGACCTGGGATTTCAATGAGCAGTCTGGCTGGGATTTTTCAAAACAATTTGGGGACTTTTGTCAATCTGTTCCTGTTTTTTGAATCCACAGTGCTTGCTTAGTCCAATGAAGAATTTGGCCATTATCTTCTACTATTCATTTAAGGTTAAAAAACCCAATTATTTGAGTTTACACTTGGGAAATTGGAAAGACCTCACTTTACGTACAGAAACTGTTGATTCTTTTAGGATTCTATATATATTCTATATTGATGTTGTTAAATATTTATATACAAGAAATTCACATTAGCACAGTGCCATTACTGATGAAAGAGAAATATTTATCTATCAGCTTGGACTTGATATAAAACTTAAAATCTCAACTGAAACCAACCCAACCAAAACCACCAGCCTGCCATTGGAGTCTCCAGCTCCTGGAAGAGCTGCAGACTTGCTTCAGCAGGTGGCAGCCTTTCTCCTGAGAGCTGGAGGAAAAAAAGCCATGATCACAGGTGATGATCCCTGCTGCCCTGTGGAAAGCTGTATGATTAATAGGGTAATACCTATTGTTCTGGCAGGTTTCCTACCTGGGAATTTGTACTTTTTCTGCCAAAAATAGCTTTAACAGTTTTTTGTTTTGGAGATGATGTGCTTCACTATGTTGGTGTGAAAGTTATTGAGTGACATCAGCATCTTAGGTATCTCCCCCTTATGGAAAAAAAAAAAAAAAAAGAAAAAGAAGTAGAATTCTGTTAAGTCTGGTCCTTTTCATAGTAGTTTTCTAATAATTTCTTCACACCTTTAGGACAAGGCATTTTACAAGGGCATTAAAAATGATAATTTAGAAATAATTCTCTGAGCTATTACCATATTTTCCAAAGCCTCTTTTGGCTTCTTCACTAATAAATTGTGAATTTTTTCCTTAACTCATTGTGTGGTATGGATTAAGCTGTGAAATAGAAGGAACTGGTTTCAAAGTAGGTTATGATTGAACAGCAAAAATCAACCACTTGATTCAAGCTTATTATGCTTGAGCAGGTGAATCTCATTCAGATGATCTCTATGTGGCTGGCTGCTGAATTCTTATTGAAATTCTTATTTTCTTATAAAAGTTTCTTATTGAAACTTTTAACATTAATTGATACTGTTAATGCTCTACTATGATGCTTAGAACAAAGATCTTAAAAATGCATTAAAATTTTGAAGTTATCAAATTTTCACACAGACCATTAGAAATTAAATGAAACAGAATGAAATTTATCCCACAGACCACTAGGAAATAAATAAAAATGTACCTAGCCCATAGATTATTAGAAATTTAAATAAACAAACAGCATTTCAGCAAAATAGTAGATTTTGTAGGTGTGCAGGGGAAACTGGCTGTGAGCCTCAGTCCTGCTCCCTTTACAGCTGGTGCTAATTTTGTGTAGTTTATGTAAAGTGTGGGGGTTTTGAAACCATATTTTTGAGTTTTAAGCTCTTTAAAATGAGGCAAGGTTTCTGAGGAGGGTTCTAGGCTCACAAATGCAATGCATTATGTGTATCTATACCAGCGCACATGGCTGTTACTAGCTCATACATGGGTACAGTTTTAAATGAGGTCAAGATTTACAAATTTAAGGATTTTATTATCCTAATGCATCAAAATATAAGGAAGTAGCAGCAGTGGAAGAAAAGTACAAGCCTTTTTTATTGTAACTTTCTCAATCTGTGTCTCTAGGGCAGCATGTTGGCAGCCAGGAGATGGAGAGGCCCCATCACAGTCTGTCAGTGAAGACTGTCTGTATCTGCACATCTTTGTTCCTGCCACCACTGTAAGTAAGAGATGTAATTAAAATCGAATTCTTTTTTTGTAGCTGAGCATTGTCTCTTTCCAAAGTGCTTTTAATTGGCATGAATGGCTGTTTTTCCTGTGCTCTTCACAAAGCCTGCAAAGTTAAATTAGGCACTCTGGTGTCTTTACTGGTACAAGAGTATTCCCTACAGGCTTTGTGTGAGCAGTGCTGGGTGACTAGGAGGACAGCATGCTAAAACAATAGAAATAAGGGAGAGAGAGAGAGAGGGAAACAAAACACAAGAAGAAGGTGACAGCAAAGGAGGAGAAACTAAGGACAGAGATGGCAACCTTCCTGCAAGCAGACCATCTGTCCAGGAGACGATAATGCAATTCAATACATCAATGTTTACCACCAGACAGGGAGCTGCTGATGGTTTTTTCACCCTCATCTTTACTGCTCCTCTGTTGACATCTGTGGGAGGTCTGTTGGGAAATGAGAGTGGCAAGTAATGCTAGATTTGTGGCCAGCTCACAGAGCTTAAAAATAGATGTTTCAAAAATGACTGTGCCACTGGTGCAATATGAGCAATTGTCATTTGAAAGTTCTTGATTTTCTCATTCTAAAAAGATATAAAAGAAAGCTGCAAGTTAAAGCCAAGCTAAAACGATTGGCCAACCTCTGGAGGGCTGGGAATGAAGATGCTGAATAACATGTGAATCCCATTGAAGAGTGGGCCCGGAGACAGGAACATTTTCTTTCCACAGTACTGGCAATTTTCAGAAGGTGATGGTAGTTGTAATAGAAATTTATGAGTCTGTCATATTGCATGTCTGGAAAGAGCTGGTTCAGCAATCTGACAGCAGCACAGAGAGTCCCTTGCAGGCCCATTTTAATCATCAGAGGGACCAGCAGTCCGTCTTCTCTCTGCAGCATGAGGCTGTCATTTTGCCTTGAGTGCAGTCACCACTTAGTGAAAACATCAGGTCACTGTCCCAGGCAGTTTGCCATCTATGCTTAAGAGCTGCTTTCAAGATAGTTTATTTGAAAGCATTGTATTTTCCATCAGACTAAATAGTTTTGTCTCTTCTTAGTCCTGTGAACTGAATCTCTCCTGTCTTTTGCAGACGTGTAAGGTCCAGTCAAGAAAATCAGTTTCACATGCATAAGTCTAGTCCAGGAGAGAACTAAGATTTCTGGTTTTGCCGAAGTAACTGGGAACAGAAGGCGTTGAATTTTCCTGTCTCTTTTTGTGGGAAGCACTATTTTTTACTCATATACAGAGAGATAGTTATGTATTTTCAGCCTGTGGAAAGTTAAATTATCTAGTAAATATGAAATATAAAATCTTCCAGAGAGCAGTGAATGCAGAGGTCATTCAGAAGCATTTTGAGCCTCAAGAAGAGCACAGTGCAGGGACTGCAGCCTGCCACCAAAGGACTCTCAAAGTGTCAAGTAGTGAAGAAGGTGAATGACATAATTTTGCTTCCATAGCTACATGTACCACAGTTAAAGTGTCACTTCTGACTTTTTTCCACCTATAATCATCACCACCTGTCACATTAGCTCAGCAAAACTGTGCTTTGCCTTTATTTAGAAGTGGTTCAGTTGTAAGATCAAGACTTAAAATTCTCCATTTAATAGTAATAGAAACTCTCTCTCTTCTTACTCCATTTCCTGCACGTTCCTATCCTTAGGACACCATCCCCATTGCACTCAATTCTTTACAGAGAAATATTGCACAGTTGTAAAGGCACTGAAGGTTGCCTGTCTTGGTCGGGTTTAAATCTATCCCTGTCAAGTGTTTTATAGAAGGATGAACAGGGAGGTTGGACCAGATGGCCTCAGAAGTGTTTCCTTCCAAGGTTAACTATTCCGTCATTCTGTGATGGAGAAGATGCTTGTGAATATTATGAAGCTTCTCAGACTTCCAGCTGACTTGCAGAATCCTGGTGGCTGCTGAACTTCATTATCCTCTTAGGGTTTGCACATGGGACCTAAGCCCCTGCAGTCATGAGACCATGATGGAGCTGCTGGGCTTCCCATTGCTTGGTGCAGAAAAAGAAATATGAATGCTACATCCAGACACTTGGCTCAGTGCAAAGGCCCAGGGTTAAATCTTCTCCTGAATTACTCCATGTCTGCTGCAGCTGTTGTAAATGGCTTTGGTGCGCCATTTCCAAATTTTACTGTCCATCTTTGCCCTTCTTAAGCTTTTTATTGTGTAAAGTCACTCAGAATAATGTAATATACAATTTACATTGCAGCTGGAGGTCATGGTGCTATGGAGACTGTGGATGTATGGGAAATGCTTAGTATGAGCCTCAGGCTCAACCATGCTGAGCTGAGGGGATGGAGCAGGCTCAATATACTTCTAGCTGACACAAGTCGACGTGGTTGTGTTTCAGAATGAATTTCCATGTGAAAACAGACAATTTCATTTTTTTCTTCACCCCCATCTCTCTCTGTGTTGCATGCAGTGCAGAAATGGGAACCAGGGACAAGGCATTGCGAGTTAGGTACTTTCAATTCAAGAGAAGTTCATGAGAATAAACTGTCTCAGTGCTTGTGTTTTCTTGGCAACCTTGTTACATTCACAAGAAGCCCCTGAACTGATTCATCAGAGAGATAAGTGAGGAGTGCCCACAGTTGTGTGCAAATTAAGGGCAGTTGAGGGTAGTTTGCTGCTAACCTGTAATTTTTCAGGATGTGGCAACCATTGCTGCTCTGCTGCTTCTTCCATACAGCCATTTCTGTGTTTAGCTGGAGATATTCTTTGACAGAACAGATGGGACTGCTGTGTTTAGCTAAGTTTCATCCAGAAAAACACAGCAACACAGCCCATTGCCCTCTAGATGCAGAGAAAACCAACCCCAGAGGTACTTTGATGCTGCTACAGGAAAGGAAAAAAAAAAAAGGAAAAAAACCAAACCAACCTCCCATTATGTTCACTGAAGGATGTTTCTTTTGAGTGTCTGTAACCTGCTGAGAAGTGCTGAGGTGTCCTAGGGCTGTTCTGCCTTTTTCCTGTTCATGCAGCAGCAGCCTGGCTGCAGCCCTACTGTGTGTGCAGAGAGGGTCCATACCTGGCGCTGCTTTGGAAAAAAGCTTCTGTTTCTGTGCAAAATCAGATGGGTCTGCCAGGAGTGTTTATACAGGTGCAGACTGGGACTCCTTGCCATCCCAAGAATCCTGTTGGGCTCTTTTTGGGCAGAGTCTATCTGTACTTTGTGAGATGTGAGTCTCTCCTCTGCAGAGACAAAGTTCTCTCTGCCAGATCCCTCTCTGTATCTGGCTGGGGAAAAATTCCATGGGGACTGAAGGAGCATGGAGTGTTATCAATATCAAGTGTTATCAATATTTTTGAGACTAGGCACTGTTTGAGTGCTGAAGACTTGAGAGGAGGAAGAAGCTGTGCACAGCTATGAGTTAGTCTTTCTCAAGACGGAGCAACCCAACAGGCCTTCTTCTTTTTCCCACTTGTTTGAAATTTTCCTGCATGTTTGTGTAAAGCAGATGTGCTCTAGCAAGGACAAGCACATCACATGCTCAGTGGCCAAGGCAGCAGGAGCTGGCCTAGAGGAGATTTTGGCTGGTGGAATATGGTAGTACTGTTAGACCTACTTTATACTGGAGATAGTGCCCTCCTTATGATATACAGGTCATCACAGACAATTTGTGGACAGTTGTGGACTGCTTTAAATTCCAGATAGGCAGGTATTCCCTCTTTATGGTCACTCTTAAAGAGTTATAAATGGCTTAGATAATGTTCTTGAGGAAGCTGCTTGTGTTTTCATCAGTGACCTACCTAAGCAGTTGGCAACAGGAATATTAATCTGGTTGTTGTCATGGCAGGTCCAAAACATGTCAGTGTTGTTGTTCTTCCACAATGGAGGGAGTTACAATGCTGAGGAGGGAAAGACAATCCTGGATGGATCATACCTGGCTGCCATCGGTAATGTCATTGTGGTGATGGCAAACTACCGGGTCGGTGTCTTTGGCTTCCTGAGCACTGGTAAGTCATGGATTTCCAGAGAAAACACAATTATGAATTCTGTAACCCTTCTGTTTCTGATATTTTTTTTTTAGTTACTTTTTAACTCGAGTAACCAATTTTTTTCACAGTTTTTTAGTTTTAAATTATTGTGGAAAAGAAATAGCCAAGAAGTAGTGGAGATTTGTTCTGAAGAGAAAGGGGAGAGGTTGGGGGAACAGGGACAGCAACAAACCAGATCCAATATCTATATCAAAGCATTGGCTTGACTTGTGCTGGCAGATGAAGTTCTGTATATTGTGTTTTGCAGATGCATATGAAGATAGGTTAGTATCAAAATTCCTCTTAATTCCAATGGTCTACCATTGTGGGTATAGTTTTCAATGATTCCAGCTTCCAGCCTGCTTCATCCATGAAATTTTGCTGATGCTCTCTTAAGCCCATGTCAGGGTGGGAAAAAGGCAGAGACAGATAACTGCAGGTTCATGGTAAGCAGGTTGTGAGAGGATGGAAAGTATGGCACAAAGGTAGTTGTTTGGTTTCTTAACAATTCCCCTTGACTTCTCTGAAGGACTTGACACATTTAATCTGAATCTGTACTGGCCTGGATGTGACTGAACATTTGCATGTTCTGTGTTGCAACCCTTCCCCATGTTCCAGTGTGAAGGATTTTTGCTCTCCTATTGCCTCCTAATACCAATTGCCATTAAAAATCATAAAAATTCTCATTATAAACAGGATTTTGTCTTGTATAAAGAGGTATGAAAACATACATTAAATCCCCCTAAATCTTTGAGGTAGTGCCATCTAGTCTTGGGGATTGTTTTTTTTTGTTTGTTTGGTTGGTTTTTTTTGTTTTTTTTTTCTTTTTGCCTTTTATCAACCTTGCCTTTTTAAGCAATTAGGGAACACCTTTCTTTCTATCATCGTTCACTTCTGCCTGGGGCAGAACATAAGGTAGAGAGCCACTGAGAGAAAATGCAACAGCTGTGAGTGGAGCTTTGTCTCTCAGTCTGGTGGAAATCCTTGGTCTCTTTAGTGGGCATTTTAATACATTTATAAGTTTTAAGATGTCCTATTTGCCATTTTTGCAAATATCTGACCTACATATTTTGCCTCATGATCTTTTTGTTTTTGCACTAGTTCGCTAGTGACGTTGGGTGGATTTTGCCTGGTTTGAGGTTATAGCTGCTGTTGTTGGTTATTTTATCCCTTCTCTGTTTACTATTCTGTTCAAAGCTGACTCACAGCCAAGTCTCTTTCATTCTGTAAATAGAGAGCTGTCACTACAAGATCCTTACTTATTTAGATAAGAATTTGGTTATGAGTGTACCTGGAGAAAAAAAATAAAAAAATCCCTGTTTTTATCAGTGCGAACCCAGTGTTTATGAAAGTGATACCATCATTCATTTTGTCTAGAGCCAAATGCAGTGTGGGTTTGTGCTGTGGGAGCTTCCAGTACACAGCACTGCCCACACATGACCCACCACCCTCCTTCAGCCCTGTGAAACTCACCTAGGTTTCCTCCTGAGTGAAAAATGCTAGTTTGGCTGAATATGATGGAGCAGTATTTATGATGATACATAATTTAGGGATCAGGAAAATTATTTGGTCTGTTTCACAGGGTTCTGCCTGCATGTCCCAAAATTTCAATACATGGGCTTGCTGTGCATGGTTGGTGTTCCTGCAAACCTTCATATAGAGGTGGTTCACTACAAGCAGGGACTTTCTGGGGACTTTCTCCTGCTCCTCTGTACTGTGGAGCTATGGTCAGAGAAAAATTCAATCTTCCCTGGCCTCTTCCTCTTTGGGAAGTCCATGGTGTGTATTTGGGAAAATCGTACAGTCCTAGACTCAGAAAATATCTGAAGTTGAAAGGGATTCACAAGAATCACTGACGTCCAGCTCTTGGCCCTGCACAGAACACCCCAGGAATCCCAACATATGCCTGAAAAGGTTGTCCAAACACACCTTGAACTCTGTCAGGCTTGATGCTGTGACAACAGATGGGTGATTATTTAAGTCCTTAACCATTAACATTCCAGTCTCTCTTGCACATAGTCCTTTGGAACTTTTACCATTGGTTTCAAAGGGAGCAGGAGCTCACCCTTGAGGCTTCACAGCAGGACTGTTAGAAGGCCCTGCAGTTGGAAATAAAAGTTATGAACTTGTGAGTAATATTAATTTGATTGTCCAACTAAGTAAAGTGCTCAATCCTCTCAAGTTGACTTGTTACAAATTACAAAACTAGAAAGGAAGGAATTAAATGGATTTTTAAGGAATCAAAGTGTAGTGAAAACAGGTTTCCTTTTGTTTGAATGGAGTTTTTGTTAGTTCCACAGTTCTTCTGGTCTCTCAGTGGCAGGGCTTTTGCAAAAACTGAAAGAGCTCTCTTTCTTCTAAACATAAAAGATGTTTAATTAAATTTGCTATCACCCATTAATGTTGCAAAAAGTGATGCACATTCTTACTAGTGTCTTCACTTCTTGCTTTGTGTCCAGAAAAATTAAGATGAATTGCCAGTGGTATGGATGGCAAGAGTATGGAGAAGACAGGCATGGTTTTAGGTTTCAGTCTTTTAGGATTCCATGAAGTCATATAAACCAGAATGATTTTCATGCTTTAATTTAGCACTATTGTTCTTCTGTTTAGTAATAACAGAAGGAAGCACACGAGGACTCTGGTTTTTTTTCAGCTTCCTGTGGTCCTCAGGAATGTGATCTTTTCCTACAAAAAGGCAGTGGGAAAGATTCCTGGCAGATATATTTCTTTCAGTCTAACTCCTATGAATGTTCATGCATGCATCTATTCTCCAGTGTGGTACATTTCACAACTCATCTGTGGTTTTTGCCAGGGAAAAAGGAACTAGTTTTATCTCCCTCTTAGGTCTTTTTGTTTAGTATAGTGAAAGCAAGGCAGATCGTGTGGCTAAAACACTTACATGGATCTGCACATAAAAATGTCTTCACCAAATGGATTGCAAAACATTGGAAGAGGCTGCCCAGGGTAGTGGTCAAGTCACCATCCCTGGAAATATTTAAAGATGTGTAGATGTGGCACTAGGGGACGTGGTTTAGCGGTGGACTGGGCAGTACAGGGTTGACAGATGGGCTCAATGATCTTAAGGGTCTCTTCCAACCTGAGTGATTCTATGATTTCACTTCCTTTGGAATGGTCTCATAGGGGATAAAAAAAGTCCCTAAAAGGATATTTCCTTTTTAAAGAGTGGGTTTATTGCCTGGATTGAGAACTCTTGGAACTGGTCATAGTGTGCAGAACAAATTTAAAAAAAAACCACACACAAAAAAATCACAAAACAAAAAAAATAAGGAAAATATTTCCTCCATTGCTTTACTGGTGTGGCTTTGACTAATGGTCTGAACCAATGGCTACAGGCCATAGTTTTTTGGGCCATTCAGTTTTTGTCTGCTCTACTGAAAGGCTGTTCCTAACAATGGCTGTTGTGGTGTGGGCATCTCTAAGCCCTGCAAGGTTACCATTGATCTGTTTTCCTCTATGTTTATTCTGCTGTGTAAACTGCTGTGTTTGATACATCAGTAACTTACTACAGCAGTGTAAAGGATCTTTACTGCTCTTTGCCCAAGACCTGTCCACAAAGTGGCATCTTTTTTATTCCTCTCTCTGTCAATTTTAATTCACTAGTTTCTGAACCTACCCTTATTTTAAACTTGTGTTATTTGGTCTTGGCAATGGAAGAAACAGATAGTTTCAGCTGATTTTCTATTCATGGCTTTTCTGGTTTTTCCTGTGGGTTTTTTGTTTTTTCCAAGTTTTAAATGTGAAGAATTTTAAAACTTTGAAAATGAATGGCTCATTGTGGACTAAAAATAAGTAGACAGTGAATAATCATTTTCTATTCCTTTTTTACAAACTGTGGAGGAATTACTTATTTCTGCTATTGTTGACATAAAATCAAGCTTACCTACATGGTTGCATCATCAGATGCTTTCAGCATTAGTTTCTTATTAACCAAAGTATCAGCTTGCCACTTTCTGGTGTTGAAAAGGAGGTGGTCATAGTTAGGCATGAGAAGCCCATGATTAATTATTTGTTTGGTTTTATGTTTACAAAAATATTGAGATATATATCTCAGATTTCTAGTGGATAGACATAGGACAACCTCAAAGAATATAGACAGAAATGTTTTAAATTTTAAAATAATATCTGGAAGAATGTAAAGAAATTCAAGGTGTGATTTATAATGATTGGTCAGGCATGATAAGAAGCATATAGGAAGGAAACATACAGTCAGATGTACTCCAGGGAAACAGGAATTCTTGTAGATCCCTTCCGACCTGAGAACTTGGCAAACATAGATTTTTTGTTTGTTTGTTTCTAATTCATTTAAAGATTGAGCTACTTATGTAGAACAAGAATCTTAGGGCTAAATCTGTGGATACTTGAGCCTGGATTGGTCTCCTTCCATGAGTCCTAATGAAGCTTAGAATTTCAAGGGTTATTTTTCTATCACTGGGACAAAGTAGCAGCCCCAGGGCTGCCCTGTGTGGAGTGGTAAAAACTGAAATGCAACCACTGTGTAAAGTGGTTACCTTGGAAAGGACCAGACTTTTAAACTCCAATATCAGTTTTGTCGAGTTTCATCTGCAAGAGCTGCTAAAATGATAACATTTATTCCAGACTTCAAATGTTTATAGTTTTCTTTTCAGCCATGTTTTCTTTCCTCCACCAGGTTCTGCTGAGGCGAGTGGAAACGCCGGCCTGTGGGACCAGCGGGCAGCTCTGAGGTGGGTGCAGCAGAACATTGCTGCCTTCGGGGGCGATCCCAGCCGCGTGTCTCTGGGGGCCGAGCGCGGCGGCGCGGATGTCACCGGCATTCACCTGCTCACAGACACAGCGGGTGCAGACCTTTTCAGGAGGCTGCTGTTGATGGTAAGTTCCATTCCTGCTTCAGCTTCACCTGCACTGTGAAGGGATGTTGCTACAGAGATGAGGATGCTGCAGTGTGTGGGTGCTGGTTTTATTTCATCTGTACCTTGACAGGGCTATTATTGATGTAGTTATTTTAGATCTCACCTGTGAATGTTATCTCCAGGAGCTGGATGGTTCACCAGGATGTACAAGAGATGCACTCTGGTGTTTGATTTACTCATAGTAAGAATCCAGTTTTCGTCACTGTGGTTTTTGTGTATTATATAAATAACCTTGTTTTGTAACCTGTAGGTACAGCAGCTTAGTTTCCATTCCAGAAATATGATTGTTGGTCAGCAGCTTTTAGACCCTGAAACTGATGAACCAAACTCCCACATGTTAAAGTATCCAGTCTTTTTATTGGATCTTATGACAGATTTCATTTAAAAGAAAAAGCAAGTTTCAAAGACTAAAAGTCGATTTACAGATAGGCTTGTTTCCCGTCAGCATTTTCTCAGTCACTCCAATTGATCCATATCCTTACAGCCTTTCCTGTGTTGAGTCTCAGGACTCTGAGATCACTTTTGTCAGCATCAATACTGCCATTTACCTTCACAGCCTCAGATAAACTCAGATAAGCTCTGGAATGAGGCTTAATCACCAGGGGAAGTTTAGACATCCAGCAGAAATGGTACCCGGGCAAAATGAGCTCTGCTAGCAGTGTTGCCATGGAACACTGAGCAGTGGGATAGAATTCTTGGTTCAGGAAGCTGAGGGCAGAATTAAATAAAATGTTGCCTTGAAAATAATGACATCTTAATTCAGTACCTAATTGTTCTTCACTGTGTCCTTGTTTCAGGAAACATAACTTGCCTTTTGCCTCCCATGGCTCAATAAGTTTATTTCAATTGCATCACTCTAGTGGGAAAGGCAAGGGAAGGTTTTGAAAATTGCTGCTCTTTAATGGGGTTTTTTTGTGTCATCATCAGAAAATTCCTCACACAGTTCCTACATTTTCAGTCAGCTCTTGATATAGAATTTAATTTGCTAGAATACCCAGAGTCCTTTTCTCTCAGTTTCCTCCTACTTTGAAGCCAAAAATTGTTTACTGACGTGGCTGAGGATGGGGTCCTGTGAAAGCTATGGCAGGACACAATGCAATTTAACAGCTGAGCCACGTAGGGAAAGGAAATGCAAGGATCTCTTTGCTTATCGTTGCTTATGGAGTTCTACATTATATATTTTCTTTTATAAAAAAAATTAAACTCATTCTTTCTCCTACAGGAGAACACTGAAAAATAGGAAACAATGGCAAGTGCAATGAGCAGACAGGTGCACCAATTCTTCCTGTTTTTCGAGTGTTTATATGATTTTTTTTCCCTGGGACTGTGCAAACCACTGTCTTGACAAAAGCTTCATCTCCACTGAGTTCAGAGTAGTGTTAATTTCAGATTTCAGAGTAGGGTTAATTATCTATTCTGACAGCCTCACAGTGGATTTAGTTTTCTTGTGAAATACACTGACAAAATGAAAAACAATCAAAAATATCAGTAGATTGTAACTGAAAAGTATACTTTATCTCTTTTTCTTTTTTTAAATGGTTCCAAAGTTGGTTTTCCACTTACATCTCCTGTAAAGGGATGTGTCTTGCTTTTGTTCAAAGATGCCAAAGTCACTGAGAACTTTTAATTTTACTGTAAAAAAGGAGGTGCACACAGACTAGAATCATGAAACTGAGTATACCCGATATACCTTTCCTGAGGGAAAATCCCTCAATGAAGCAATAGAGCTCTTCTGCAAAAGTCAGCTTTGTGCTCCTTGTTTCTGTGTTTGTTATGAATGATAAAAGCATTGCTGTTCCTGAGCATTCAGAGCAGCGTGGTGCATGAAACTTTCTTTACTAGGAAATGTGCATCTGAAATAGAAAAATGCTTTTGACTTTCCTGTGTCTGCCCTATAATAGCTTTTGTTTAGAATAAATCTGGAAACAGATTGTAAAAAATCAGTGCAAAGCTATCATGGGGACTTTTTAGAATTAATTTCATCTCTCAGTGGTATGATTACAAGTAAGTGGTATCAGTGACTATGGTCTTGTTTTAAATTAAAGCTTTAGCCTTGCATTTGACTTCATATTTTGGTCACTCAATAATTTACCAGTGCAGTTTTGATGAAGATGGTAGATCAGTGGTGTGGATTGTGGGAGGCTGCAGAGGGCAGCTGTGTTAGGTGTCCTCTCCAGGCATTCCTGATGGGTGTCAAGGGCAGCTTCCACCCTTCTTCCACCCAGTGCAAGGGAAGACACCAGGCCCCTCCTGGCCATGGAAGCAGACCAGACAATAGTGGAAAGAGATGGTTTATTGCTCTTCTGCTGCAGTCAGGTGCAGTGCTCTCTGACATGGACCCTAAATATCCCTGATCCTGGTAATTACCCTTTAGATCCCCTTTCTTCCCTCTTTTCCCATCTCCTTTTTCCCTTCCCTTACCAGTCTCATTCCCTCTCAAACAAACCAACCACCTCTCTTGGTTACTTTTTTTCATGATACCAGTTTTGCTAATTTTGTACTTCTGACACCATTTCATAGGTAATGTCAGATTTATATAAAATCACCTGGGGGGTGTCATCCCTTGCAAGCTCCTGTTTCCCAAATGGTCCTCGATAAAGTCTTTCAGTTAATTGTAAAAATGGCCTCACAATTTCCCCATAACCATCTGTGAAATCCAGCCATGCCTATAGCACATTTACTTAGTTATTGTCACTTTATAATGCCACCGCTGTGAAGATGACAGAGTGTCTGCATAGATCACCCAGGGAGGTTGTGGAGTCTCCATCCCTGGAGGTATTCAAAGCCATCTGGACATGATCCTGGGCAAATGGCTCAAGGTGGCCCTGGTGGAGCAGGGAGGGGTTGGATCGGAGGATGCCTGGGGGGGCTTTCCATGCTGAACTGGTCTGTGACATTTGAACCTGTCACCATCAGAACATCTTATCCCCTTCTCCCTTATCCCCATGTCTTATCCACTTCTCACAGAGTGTGTCAGGGTGCTGCCAATTGTGTGTGCTCTGGGATTCTTTCATCACCTTCCATCCAAGATACCTGCTGGCACTGGCATTGCAAGGCTGGGTGCTCGTTCTAGTTTTTC
Source organism: Bombycilla garrulus (assembly GCA_013400315.1). Classification (NCBI taxonomy): domain Eukaryota; kingdom Metazoa; phylum Chordata; class Aves; order Passeriformes; family Bombycillidae; genus Bombycilla; species Bombycilla garrulus. The sequence goes on along the minus strand of VXBU01018924.1, from coordinate 1,692,064 downwards.
CATTTTCTAAAAGCAACACAAAGTAACTACTGAATATTATTTTAATGAATAATTTCTAAGTCATGACTTAGAAATCTGAAATGCTCCCCATATACATTTAATGGATTAAATGCACTCACCAAAATATATTGATTATCAGTAACAGTAATTAGATTACACAAATGCCTGGAGTTCCTGAGTGTGTTTTGCTTTTTGGAGTTCAATGTTTACCAGCCAAATTACATTCATCCTTTAAGTCCTGAAATATGTTTAAACAAGCTGTAAAATATTTTGATCTCTGAACCTTTCTTTCTAGTGCAAATGACCTGATACAAGATCTAAAGAGCACATAGGTTTGTCCTAAGAGGTGTTTAGAGATTAAATACATATATATATATGTATACACACATATGTATGTATATATATATATATATATATATATATATATATATATATATATATATATATATATATATATATATATATATATATATATATATATATATATAAAACCTGTCCAATTAATTATTCAAATCTGTGCAAAAAGGTACAAGAGATTATTTGATTGAAACTATCTCAGCTTGAGAGCATGGGTTGCAGCATTTTACACACTCAGACAAGAGTGATTGCTCTGTTTAGAAAGCAATCACAAACAGGTTCAAAGGAGCAAACTACTTGCTCTTTTATCACATAGGAAAGGGTATATACCTGTAAAAAAATAATTGAAATTTCAGAAAACCCTCCTATCCTTAAGTGGTTTGATGGAGAGTGTAATTACTATTTGACATAAATCTCATCAGACAAGAAATTAGGAAAAATCTCTAACATCTACTGTTACTGATTTTTTTCCTCAGTTTAATTATTTTAAAAGCTGTTATTAATATAAATATTATACATAAATATGTGGGTGACTTCAGAAGTTGAAGTTAAAATATTTCCCTGTACACATAAAAGGTCACACCTTTGTGAGCCAACCTTTGCAGTTAGGCACAATATCATCACATCTTACTTTTCAATGAAACTCCTCTTTGTTCTCTCTCTGCTTTACTTTGAGCAGCTGAGTTACATGTGTGGATATGCCTGAACTCCAGTCTCAAGTATAAGCAGGAACTGCTTTTCTCAGTGAATTAAACCTGTTCTTAATTTTGTGACTATTTTATGACACTGCAGGCCATTGCCAGCAAGTGAATTAAATGGTACTTGTAAAGTCAGTGATTTAAATTTTTTTCTCCCAAAAGATAACTATGGTGTCACTATAATCAGGTCCTTCTTGGATGCTGGATGTTAGATTCTTTCTTGGGGTTATTGATGTCTCTCTGACCCATTCTTGATGACAATGGATAAGTCTATCTTGAGAAGAGAAATGCTCCTTTTTTTCAGTGTAGATAGCTTCGGTAGAGAAGAGTGTCAGCCTTGTAGAGAATACTAGAGTAAGACTTAATTTAAGTTCTTGAGCGGCAGTTAGTCCTTCCCAATGCAGTCCCTCTGTACAATGCTGGGCATTGCCCCTGCTGAAGAGTCACCTGCACCACTTTGCTTTTGGCTTAGAGTCTATCTCAGTTTATCCTGCTTGTGAACCAGTTCTGGTGCACTGTGGACATTCCCAGCATGTGCCATAGCTGAGATAGCACCCTTGACAAGGTCACTGGTTCACATTCAGAAGGAGAAATGCAGAAGCACTGGTTTTTGGTCACCAGCTTAGCTGATTGTGTTTCTCAGCTGTTGAAGGACGGCAGGACCACAGGATGCTCTGGTTTCACTTCTAAATTGTCAGTTTGTGGCTTTTTCCTGTTTGTCTTATATTTAGTCGTCATAGTATGTAAGTGGCAAGTGAAGGGCACTCTTACGTTTGCACCCTGTGTATATGAGAGACTGGGATTTCTTCTTTCTGGCACTTGCAAAAGAAGTGTTGTCATCCTCAGTTAGGGAGAGGTAGGAAGCGATGCTTTCCCTCAGGCCATAGCTGAGGCAAGAGTCATCCATTGCTGCCAGGGTGCTTTTGGTATCTTCAGTCACCTCCAGCCTTTAAAAGAACAACATTTTGTTACCATTTCAGCTACTTGGACTGAGCATCTTGAGATCATATTAAGAACTGTTAAACCTAATAACGTTATTTTTGTTTTATAAAAACATTTCTGCCTCATAAATCACTGAGCACTTCTGTCACTTAGCATTTCTTCAAAAAACAGCAAACCAGTAATATCTAAATATTTTTTGGCACTTGAAAACAAAGGATCATCTATATTCTCTTAATCTGTAGAAAAAAATTACCTCAATACCCCACAAAATTTTCTTGCCTTCGTAAGCACATGAATGTTTTGTGAAGGAAGAGTAGTGGAGGGAAATTTACTCTTCAAAAGTAAAAGGTGCTTTTGTTTCTGGGGGTGGTTGTTTCCTCAGCTTCTGAAACCTGACCTACTTTCTCTTGCAGCGGTTGTGATATTAGAAATCTCATGATTTGGGCTGTGTGTTGAGATAGACACAACAGGAAAGGTTTATTCTTGGACAATCCGTTCATTGCTCCTGTGCTGCTTTCTGAGTGTGTGAAAAAGGAGGAGCCACTTCTGCCTGCCATGGCCCACCTGTGAGCCACTGCACATTGTGGGGATGGATAAGCAGTGGTGGATGTCACTGGGACTGAACACATGGAAACCTGGATAGGAAAAATTATTGAATGCTAACTGTACTTTCTTTCAAAGTTTAACCTAGATTATCAGTTAGAGAGCTGGGCATTCAGTTTTCATGGATTAGCTTGATGTCAGATTGTCCAAGCTTTGAAACTGCTTTCAGGAGAAGGAAATAAATAGCTATGTTTTCTGTGTCGCAAGTACAAGTATATGCACGGCTGGGAAACACCCCTGTTGTTTCTGGCAGCCTGTGTTGTATGTGGTACCTGTGAATGTTTCTCCAGTTGAAATTTTTATTCCGCATCACCACAGGAGGAGCTGGATTCATGACGGTGTTATTGTTAGTGCACTGGGTAAGACAAGGTGTTGTAAGGACACAGCAGAGACCATCAGCAACTTCTGAACAGGAAAATGAATACACAGACAGTTAATCTTTGCTTACTGTTTCTTTCCCTGGTGTATGCTACTCAGCAGTAGCAGTCAAAAATTGTGTGCTCTCAGCAAGGACATGGTAACACAGGCTTAATTTTTTCCTTTCCTCTCATACCTTTGTCTTTTAATTTTCCATTTGGTATATTTCATACAATACAAGTGAGGAACTGAGACATGGGAAGACAAAGTGACTTGCTCAAAGACTAGAAGGAATTTTGTGACAGAGCACAAACTTAAACCCAGTTTTACTGAGCCTTCAGTGAGTTCTGGTTTGCTTCCTATTGTCTCTGCCATGGAAACAGAGTGTAGAAAAGATCAGATTGGATTGTGTGCGTAGCTACTCTTCTGGGGAACGTGACTGTGGAAGGAATCGAGGTTCACATGTTACCTTCATCAATGTGTCTGTGCTCTACCCTCTTCTTGCTCCACTAGAAGCCCAAGTAGAAACATCATGGCTAAATGCTGGTGTTCTATGATTCTGGGTCTTATTTCAGAGTGAGATTCTGTATCTTCTCGTGGTGGGGGAAGGAGGAGACCTAAATCTAACTATGTCTCCCCTTACACCTATAACTCAAGTAAAAATGTTAATGGTTACAATTTTTGGGTTCTGCCCCAGCCCAGATTTTAGGCTTTGATTTTTTCCTTCTTTTGAAATAGTGAAAGGTGTCAAGTAGCTAACATGTAAATACATATATATCTCCTGTCTAAATTCTTACTCCTCTCTTTTTATCATTGGACTTGTATATTTCATTTTCTTCTTTTGAATATGAATTACTTTTCTCCTCAGTTTATCAGTATAGTCTTTGGCCATCACACTTTTTATTTTACCTGTGAAATATTTAGGTATAGTGACGTCACACTTTTAAAATTACAGAGTATCCATTGCTTGTTAAAGCACAGAACTTATTGTTCTCTTGTAACTTTTAGGCAATTGGTTTTTTGCAATTTCCTTCCTCATTTCAGAATGTTCTCATTATGATGCAGGGTAACTGCAGCTGCTTTATTGTGTTGTTTGTCAAGTTACCTTTCTGGCACAGGTTAAATTGTTATAAATCTGGAAAACTGTCATTACAAAAGGTGTCATCCACTGGACTAATATTCACTGCATATTAGTAACAGTGACAGCTGACTCTGCAATTGAGCTTGAGCCTCTTGATGTAAGTTCTGCTGATAAATTCCTGCTCTATACTTCCTCTAAAGTGATAGGAAGAAGCTTACAACATTTCTGAAAATCTACTGCAGATAAGGTTGTGTTCTGTAGTGGTTCTTTAAGGAAATGTGAAGAGTGAACCAGCTGTTGCATGCCTTGAAGCTATTTGCCTGCCTAAATGGCAAATAATTGAATGGCAGACATCTTCATGTTGGCAAACAGAGTCAACCAGGAGCTGCAATCTGTCTCTGGAACCCAGAACTATGGGTACATGGCTTCTGTACAGCTGTATGTTTTTGTATGCTCACACTTTGAATTTAGGTGTGCTCTGAGGGGGGCTGGGCATCCCTGACCTGTACTGACCTCCCAATTTCATTTGGAAGTTTTCTAGGGAACTGCTAGACCCTGGTGTTTGGCTCAAACAGTGTTATTGACATGGCCATAAAATATCCTACACAATATCATACAAAACACCAATACAGACAGAGCTTATCTGGCCTAATTTGGCTGAATTCTTGTATTGATTTTAATTCTACTCTTTAGGGCAGCATATTTTTATTTAAAATGAAAAATAAAGTAAAATATATCAACCAAAAATTTTTTCCATTGCTTGTTCTCTGGCAGTATTTGCAAGTCTTGGACACAGGCAAAACTTCTTGTTCTGGACCTTTGATAGATAGTTTTACAGTTGCCAGTTGAAAAATGTTTTTTCTGCACTTATTTTTACCTGAGTAGTGATTGACAAGGTCTTCAAGGCACTGGAAGGTTTGCCGTGGAGAGATGTAGTACCAGTTATTCGGGAGGCGGAAGATCCTGTAATGTTTCACTTGCCTGTGCCTCACTGACAAGGAGTATAACCCTGGAGAGAGAGAAGAGTTGATTACACTGAAGTAGGGCAGCTCTTTTTGTTGGATATCTGTAGCAGAATAGAGGATCTGTAAGATGAGGTGCCATTACTCAAAACATCTCAGAAATAGCCAAAAAAAAACTTGAGTATTTTATTACATCTAATATAGTAATTATACTTTATATATATACATAAACATAATAAAGGGTACAACATGACCTGAGATTTTGATTGAATTTAAATTCTTGGGGTTTTTTTTCTTTATTATTGCTGGCATGGGATCTTTTGAAATGGTGTAAAGGAAATAGGCCTTTACAGAAGTTGTTTGCCTTCCGTTGAATAGGGAGATCAGACTCACAGGCTGGTATTTTGATTTAGTTAGCTTTGAGTAATGTAGTGGCTGAGACCCGATAATGCAGTCATGGCAGGAGATGGCCACTTGGATTTTTCTGTTTCTTTGTTTAGAACAGTTCTGAAGCATTTATTGGCAAGGACTGAACACCAATCCTAAATTTCTTTGTATTTAGTATAGATATTAAGAAAGTAATTGGCATGCAAGAGGTCAGAACAGATGATGTATTATTCTCTTTTGTCTGTAGTATCATGATATTAGAATGTGTTCTGGTGCTTCAGAAAAGGAAGACAGCACGTTGCACATGGGAGATTTGTTCAGCCTGAGAAGAGCAGACTGAGAGGAGACCTTATTGCTGTGTTCAGCTTCCTCATGAGGGGCAGCAGAGGGGCAGACACTGATCTCTTGTCTCTGGTGACCAGTGACAGGACCCAAGGGAATGGCCTGAAGCTGTGTCAGGGGAGGTTTAGATTGGATATCAGGAAAAGGTTTTTCCCCCAGAGGGTGGTTGGGCCCTGGAACAGGCTCCCCATGGGAGTGGTCACAGCACCAGCCTGCCAGAGTTCAAGAAGGGCTTGGACAGTGCTCTCAGCACATGGTGGGAATCCTGGAGTGGTCCTGTGCAGGGCCAGGGGTTGGACTCAGTGATCCCTATAGGTCTCTTCCAACTCAGGATGTTCTATGATTCTGTTTCTATGTCCCCACTGAGGAAAATGAAAGTATAAAGTTGACACAGTACAATTCCCAGGTAGCAAAAGAAAGAAAATAAAATTGAAGGCCAGTTATTTTTAAAAATAAATAAAAGACCTCCCTCATTTATATAGTCAACACAATTGTCCTGCACCCCCACTACTTGGTGTGCAATTTACAATCATTTTCTTGAATCAATCTTTTGTGGACCAAGGCAAAACTATGATTTTTCCTTTATTGAAAGTCCCACTGCTTCATAAGGTTTGCACGCAACCAAAGTAAATAATTGTGTTTAAACAACTGAGTCTTGTTTGTGCTGATGCCTGTGGAACTTTCCATGGCCATCAATAACCCTGTTTCCAGTAGGTGACCGGTAAGGTCTGGCACACTGCTCTGGGTGCCTTTGCCTTCCCATTCTATACCTTTTCTGGTTCTGGAATGATCCATATGAAGCAGTACAGGGAGTGAATTAAAGAGCTGTAAAACTGTTAATGCCTGAGATCAAGAGGGAAAAAATCTGTATTGTCTCACCTTTCCTAGTTTCACTCTCTCTGATCATGAAGGAGCCGACCTTGGTGTTGGGCAGCTGTAGAAGTTCCTCTGCTTTTTCTCTTCCCAGCCCTTCAAATAACCAGCTGTGAAGCAGGAAAAAACAAATTCTGAAATTTGGACACCAGTGAAACAGTGAGCAGCATGTGGCTGTGAAAGTGCTGCATTAGCCAGGAAAAGTGACTGCAAAAATAACACAGTGGCTTTCTATAGTTATTCTCTTAACTACATTCAGGCTTATCTCCCCAGTTTATGGGGAAAATTTTGCTGGTTTTGAGTTCCATTAATCTTTGTGAGGTTAAGAGAAGAGTAATAAGGTTTGGACTTATTAGGGAAAACAAAACTCTTTGAGCTGCTTTGATCTGTATTGCTGGAAACAGATTCATGTGGTATATTGATGACATCTGGGGCATTAGTTAAATCTCTCTTTTTCATTTAAACCTCTTTTGATAACCCCAAATTGTATCATAAATAAGCCCCAAATAAGTTGCAATTATTTTGCCTCTTCTAGGGAACAGTCCAACCATATATGTTAATGGGCTTTGTGGATAAGGGAAAGTGGAATTAGTCCTGCAAATTTTCACCATAACTTGGTGCACTGACATGTTTTGCCACAGCCAGTGTCTCACCATGCATCTGGGCTTGCTTAGCTGTTCTAGAGTTACTGGAATTCTATTTTAAAGTTGTTCTCGTGTTTGATCCAGTCTGCTGTAATTGAAGTTTCAGACAGTAGCTTCCATTACCCCACATCTGTGCCCTGCCTTTGGGAAAGTATCACTGTTTCAGGAGGATGTAAAAGCATGTTAAAATTTAAGTACTTGCATAGTTCACAGTCACATTCACAGTTCATATCCTTAAAATTAAACAGGTATTAAAACTTTTGCCAGAAAACTTTTAAGTGTGTGCTTTAATGTTGGTTTTTTTTTCCTCCCCTGAGTGGTGTCTATGGCAACAAGAAATGTCTGAAATTTCCTTAGTTCTTCCAGTGAGAAAGTTTACATTCTTGAATGACTTATTAGCATTTCTCTTTGTTCTTTTTGGCCTGTTTTCCATGAGCAAACCTAGCTAAAATTTTACTCCATGTAAATATTAAAAATCCATTCTAAATAGGCTCTCTTCATCAATGGCTTTAAGTTAGAGATCAGCCCATGTAACTGATGTATATTAAATATCTTATATGCAATTTGAGGTGATTTTGGCTCTTTTCAGGATTTACAAGAAGGATTTTCTTTTTCACTTAATCTAAATTTATATGTGGATTTGAGGTTCTGAGTTTTCAAAAGATGTATTTTAGACTGTCAATAAATAAAATTTCTGTCTGTTGAGTCACTATTGGCATTATTTGGACTATAACTCTGAGTAATCAGAGGAGAATATGTAAAAATGTGGTGTCAAATGGCTATGGAAATGCATTTACTTACCCGTGATAAACCTTTGCTACATATTTTCCTGGAATATAGTTTTCTCGACCTGTTGTAAGGGAATGGACTCTCCACCAGCCTCCTTCACTGTGTGAAAGCAAGAGAAGGGATATTTTTAGATGTATTTTCAGAGCTTCTCATCATTTAGAAGTTAGCGAAAATACGTAGATTAGCCTGCAACCTTCTGTGTGTGCTCTGAAGCTATGTATTCAGAAAAGAACCCCTTTCAGTTTCAGTTAGAGTAGTTCCATTTCTAAAGCTACTTGAGAATTAAATTTGGACGCAGAAATAAGCTACATTTGTTCCATTTAAATTATGTAAGTAATAAAATATTTTTCTGTAGTTGAAAGAAGAAGGATAAATACTCAGTGGTTAAACCATACTGCGCTCTGCCTTCCCACAGCTAGACTTGTGCTGGTGTCCAAAATATTCAGTTTACAGTAGAGTGTGTTATGTCTGGACAGCCCTGTAACACCAGGGAAGGGGTTCCTGGGAAATGGAGCCTGTCTACTTGGGAACAGGCTGTCAATCCAACCGAACCTGGTTCTTGGTTTGCTTTTTCTTTGTCTTCCATGAATTGCAGACCAGACTCCAGTAAAATAGAACTTGTAGCTGAAACTGCAGGTGTATGTATTTTCTCCAATATATCTTAAATTATTGCTGTAATACTGAATTCTGGCTTTGACTCTTGAGTCCCCTCAGAAATAAAGGGTAGCAAGAATTTTCACAATGATGCTGCAGAGCTTTAGTTGTAGTGCAAGGATGCTGATGACGGATGGGTTCTCTGCACCTTCATTTGAATCCAAATAACTGTGTCTTGAGTTTGAATGCCATTTTTCTGGGTGTTCATAGAAACTGTCCCAAAATAATGTCTAGACTGCAGATCAGAGTGTCAGTGTGTGTTAAAACACCTGAGTTTAAACCACTTAGGTTAAATGTCATGAGTTATAGCGTCTGGGACCGTGGTCCAGAATGTCTGTGCTGAGGTAAAAAAGGGAAGTATCTACTGCTCAGAGCTGGAAATTTCAGGTTTAGTTAGTTTTTCCTGATGAAATGAATTTATCAATAAGAATTCTAAGTTATTTTGGTCCTTTTTCTCCAGAACTCTCCTAGACAGAACCATGAATTGCAATAAGAAAAAAAAGCGAAACAAACATGTGAGATTCTTCATCTCTCTCCCTCCAAACTTTAATATTACTAACCTTGAAAAATCCCTATGATGCTTAAAAATCCCAAAGCAGCAAATCTCTCCTGAGGCAGGAGCTACAGAAATTATATAGATTGGGGCGAATCTTGGAGGACATTTGGTTTGACTACTGCTGGCCAAATGCAGTTCATCTGGTAATGAAAGGTACCTGGCCAGTGTGGAGAATGAGAAACTGTTCCAGAGGTGCTTATATAACTCTGCCAACCCAGAGCAGTCACAAATATCTGCAAGGAGTTGCATTTCCCATGGAGGTTCCATATGTTCTGTTCCTGGCAGGATTGGTGGGGCTGATTGCCACTACACATCACTACTTTGGTGGAAGGCTGAAAAGCTGCTATTGTAAAAGCTGTACCTGCTACTACAGGGAGGCAGAGAAAACACCGTCAGCACAACATAAATGCAGCTACTCTGGGTCAGACCAAAGGTCCACTAAGGCCTGTGTCTCGTGACTGACAAAGGCCACTGCAAGTCATGGTGGCCTGGAGAAGAGTCTGAGAATCCATCAGTCATCTGTGACGCTTCTATTGAGTAGTTCTCTCCTTCAGCCTTTTGACTATCTGGCTGAGAAATTTTAAAAATTATTTTAGAAATCCTCCAAGAATTTCTCTGCTATTAATGTATTTGGTCTCCCATTGAATCCTTCTGCTCGACCAGCTGCAAAAATGAAAACTTTAATTTCATTTTGAGTGCTGCAAATAGGGGCTGTGGGGCCAAGTAACTTCCAGAAGGTCACTGTGTGCTGGTACAAGCTGTGCCTAGGAGAACATCAGGGCTTCTGGCTTTCATTTTTCTGTGTGCTCATTCTTGTATCAGGGAATATTGCGGTATGGTTAAGGTCAGTCTGAACTAGTGCTCTTAAGCCTACTAGTTTCTGAGGCTCTTAAATTTTTTGAGTGGAACTGGCTGAGAAATTTCTCTTTTGTTCCTCACTAAGAAAATGCAGAATTGATTAAAAAATAGAAAAATAAATACCTCTCCCACACACTTTATTTTTTTTACATTTGCCTTAAATTGGGATGAAATTCTAAGACTTAATCATAATGAAGTAGTTAGATTAAAAAGGGTGAGAGTGAAAATAGCAGACACACTTGGCATAAAGAAATTCAGAATTATTTTCCTTTTCTATGTGATTCAAACTATTTTGGCTCTTACTCTGTTGTCCATTACATTTGGGGAATACCTTATCATAATCATTTTTCAAAGCAGAATTTTTCTGAATCTTATTTAGAAAGAGTCTAAATCCAGTTTGAGAAATCTGAGAAATCTATGAATCAAAGGATAATCTGTAATCCCAAATCCTTAAACTACATGGAAATGTATACTATGACTAAGCATCTCTCCTTGAAAATTCTGAGTTCAATTAATTCTGCTGAGCTGCATCCAGTTTGGGCCAGGAGCATAAAGCAGAGTTTTGCTTCAGTTGTAATAAAAGCTAATTTAAAAATAAATTTATCAACTTACTCTGATAGCACACGTAGTTTTTCCCCTACATGAAATATAGGTTGGCTTATGTCTGCTGAAGGATAGTCATAGAGAACAGCAAGGAAGTCACTCTCCTGACCTGTGAAAGAAGGAAGAAAAGGTCACGTAAAACAAAGGTAGAGCACTGAGACAAAAATGGATTTTTCATTAAGAATGAGAGATTTTATGTAATAGGTCAAATGGGACAAAAAATAATCTCTGAAATGTCACTTAATAAATGTAAGGACCTAAAGAAGAACCTATAGATTTTTAAGAGGACAGTGAAGATACTAGAAATGAGAAAAAACATGTGGCTAATTGTAAGCAACTAAATATAGAACCCTTTTTCTAGCAATTACCATATTTAAAGGACATACTCAGTTTGAAACTAAAAAAACAGTAATTATTTATAGTATTAGGAAGTAACCCAGTGTGATTAATGCCACTGTCTCTAATTGCCTCCAGCTACACTTTTGTAGCATTATATTTAAGAAAAGGAAGATTCATGTTGAATTGTTTCATAATTTTACACCACTGATACTTTTCAATGGCATGAAATTAGTTTAGAGCAAGGTCAGTGAGAGTATGGCCGTTATTGCCCATTTCCATTACTTTTTACAGGAGCTTTATGATCAGCCACTGCACTTTGTTCTCACCATTGCATGGGGACTGTACTAGAGCTTCAGTGAGAGAAAACAGGCACAGGAGTGTTTTAGCTGAAACCACTGTACAATGGCAATTTACAGAGCTGAGGTCAGCAAAGAGATGAGAAGACCTTTTGCATCAGCTGGGATGAATCTGGGACTTGCACCCTGTGTAGGACATGTTGAGTCTTCTGGGTTTCTGAAGGATGGAGCACTTTATACAAGACTGGGACTATGAAACATGAAATGCTCCTCATCCTGCTGGAATCTGTGGTGCCTGGTAAATGCTGACAGCTGGGAGATTCAGAAATGTGTCATGCTGGGTGTTTTGAGCCCTTTGTCACAAGTCCTGGCTAGAGGGATTGTGCCATACACTGCCTGTGTTTCTCCTGGAAGCAGTTACTGCCCTCTGCACATCTCAGTACCTCCATGATCTCACAGGGAGACAAAGTTTCCCTCTGCCTCCACCAGGATCAGCACCCTGATCCTTAGGAATACCATCTAGCACTACATTTGCAGAGGTTATTTGATCTCCATACTTCACACTCTGTGCAGCCCAATATGTGCACAAATGGGTGTGAATTCAGGGTAGGAAAGAAAGAAAATAGATAGAGAGGTACAAACACTTCTCTATCTTGTTAGCTTTTTCTCATTTAATATAGATTTGTTGCTAACTTCTCTTTAAGGAAGACGGCTTCTGGGGGAAACCTAGGTGCAACACTGTGAATGAATGCTCTGTGTTTTTAGCTATGTGTCTCAAGACCTTAGAAACTGCTCACAGAAATAATGGTAGAAGACTGAAGGAAACATGAAGAAAAGAAACTCAACAGGTTACCCGGAGAAGTTGTGGATGTCCCTGGAAGTGTTCAAGGGGAGGTTGGATGGGGTCTCAGCAACTTGATCTAGTGGATGGCATCCCTGCCCACGGCAGTGAGAATGGTATTAGATGCTCTTTAAGACCCCTTCCCACCTAAACCATTCTGTGATTATTTTGAGAATGTGTTTAATATTGGTATTGCCATGATTTTCTTAGTTGATTAGTATCACTGAATTAAACAGGACTAGTCCAGTACAGCCAACCACTGTGATTAGTCTAATATAACTTATTATACACTTAGTTCAACACTATTGAAGAAATTCAGTGTTAAGCCTTTGATGGCTTCCTTTTTCTGCGCAGAAAATCTAGTGGTACCTTCCTGCCTATGAAGCTATTTAGTATCTGAGGCTAAAAACGCCTAAGCATTGGCACTGAATCTTTATACCCAGGACTACTAGAAGAAATACAAGCAAGAAGATGCCTTTTAAAACAAGCAAAATGAGGATAAAGTGCCATCGCTTTATTTCTTGTTGCAGGTTATAAAACATTATGTAATACTACATCAAATAGGATTATTTTTAGCTTAAGGACGATGCCTTTATCAATGCTTTTTTTTTTTTTTTTTTTTAAATATGCTGTTTATTTATAGTTATTCTGCTTCCATAGTGAAAGAGTGGAAAACAAGTGCTTTTCTGCTCTCCTTCCTTGTGCACTGGTCATTTGCATTTCGTTATGCTCTGTGGGGTAGGTGACTTTTTGTCTACTCTAGCAAGACCTGTGTTACTTTGCTTAGACTTTCATGTTTATATTAATTTTTGTTTCAATTTTCCATGTTAATTTGTAGTTCTGAAAAGGAAGGAATATATCAGAGTGTTATCTTTCACATCCATGCAAGTGTTACCTCTTAAACTACATACAGTTATATTAAAGTGTAAGGAAAGGAGTGAACTCCCTCCTTCATCACTTCGTTTTGATCAGTATTTAAGTCAAACCTCACTGGGCTTTTTGGTTATGCAAAATACCCCACCATGCTGTACAACATTTCACAGAAACCCTACCAGTTCCTTACAAACACAAAAGCCTGGAAACAGGAACTAAACAAATTACATGCTTTCTCCACACCTAAATTTCACAGTGATCTAATAGATTTGATCTGATGAGCTCCCCACACTTTCAAGATACAAAAGAAAAGGAGATTTGCCTGAGTTTATCTTACACAAACTCTCCTCCACAGTGCAAGTGTACGTTACATCTGAAATGGAACAACTCAAAAGTTAGAGTGGAAAGATCGAAGCACAATCATTTCCACTGCATCAGGTGTTAATTCTGGGTGGTTTTTTCAGTAGTAGGAAATGAGTGTGAAATACATGCTAATTTTAGATGTCTTCACACCCGCATGTTTTGCAAAGTGTGAGATTGAATATTGAATCTTTTAAATTACTCATTGGGAATGGACTGTGAAGCATTATTACTGAGTAGGAAGAGCATAGGCAGAGCATCCAGATCCAGCTCATTGCCCTCAAAAATCTGCTGTGATGTGCACTGACGTGCTCCATGACTGGAGTGGGAATGAGCAGTTTGGAGTTCAGCTCCATGCATCATCCATCTTTACTGGCCAGCAGAAATATTATGATTTATGGCACAGGGTGCATCAGAGAGGGTGAAGGGGGGCACTCATGCATCTGGGAAACTGTGCAGCACCACAGGTTGTGGCTGCAGAGTCACACTTTGGTACCAAAGCTAGATCTAAACCAGCCAGCTTGGGAACTGAGAGTTGTGCAGGTGCAGCCCAAAAGGATTAACCCTTGATTCAGGGTCCCAAAAGAGGACAGAGAAGGACTCACAACCTTTGAGCTCTGCTTATTCTGCCATCAGTCCCTGAGTTGTGCCAGAAATGCCTGTACAGTGTGCTGGCAGTGCCGTTATCTTTGAGGTCCAAATGCTCCTTGGGAAAAGCAGCTTATGCTGCATTGTAATTCACTGTTCCCTTCATCAGGGGCAAGACTGGCCCACTGGTGGTGAGTAAAGCACAAGGTTTTGCTTTCAGCACAAATTCCAGGCAGCACAAGGGGCTCATAGGGGTCTGATGAACACTGCGCATCAAGTCTGCAGACTGCAGTTATCTATTTTCTTCCCCCTTTTCATTGGAAAGTCTTTCCTTTCATTCTTTCCCTTCTGTTTCAGTCCTTCATTTTAGTCAGTCTCACTGAAATGAGCCGGTGTCAAACCTACTTCTCCTAATAACTAGTTCAACTATTGAAAGTCCATGGATTGGATCTTCCACCTCAGTTAAATCAAGTCTGTTCCTGGCCTGGTGGAAATTTTCTGTGTTTTGTGATGTGATTTGGAGTTTAACTTGCTCAAGAGGGCAACTGGATGAACTACTCACTGGATAAACCCCAACACACATTTTGTTATCAGGTTCACTTTTAGAAGTCTTTTTTCATTGGATTTGGATGACAGTACTGATGTTTGTATTCCCAATTTTCATTAGCAACATCTGAGCCATTATCAAAGACACTGGTCTTTCATAACTAAGAAAGACTAAGAGATGGATGGATGAATCCAAAGAGCTATTCAGGCTGATAAATCCTGTAATCATAGAATAGTTTGAGTTGGAAGGGAGCTTTAAGGGTAATCTAGTCCAGCCCTCTGAGATGAGTGGGGACATCTTCAACTGGATAAAGTTGCTCAGAGCCCAGTCCACCCTGACCTTGAAAGTTCCTAGAGATGGGGCATCTACCACCTTCCGGGCAACCTGATCTAGTGTTGCACCACCCCCATTATAAAAAATTTCTTCCTTGTATCTGGTCTAAATTGAGTTTTAAGCTCAATTTTGGCTTAAAACCATTATCCTGTGTTGTACCACAACTAACCCTACTAAAAAGTCCATCCCCATCTTTCTTATAAGCCTCCTTAAGTACTGAGAACTGCAATAAGGTCTCCCTGGAGCCTTCTCTTCTCCAGGCTGGATAACACCAACTCTCTCAACCTTTTCTCATAGGAGAGGTGTTCCATCACTGACCATTTTTGTGAGAACCCTCCTGCCTTTTGATGATTGAACATGGGTATCTGATGCAATTTCAGCTGTGAGAGTGTCTGAAACATCCCTACAACCTTGGCAGGTGCCACTGCAGCTACAGGAAATTTGTTCTGTCCCCAGGTGGTAGCAGGAGGTCAGGTAGGACTAACACCCCTTTCTAGATGTGTAGGAAAGTTCAAATAGATTGAGTCCTGAATTCCTAAATATTTTCCCCTTGTAACCACTGTACTATTTTTTTTTGCAGAGTTATCTTGTAGGGGTATGTTCTCTTTCCATCACAGAAAGGATTGCAGCTGTTTTAAGCCCTGCTAAATCCTGACTTTTAGCAGGACCAGTACAAACATAGCCACAGCCATGGCCTTCTCCTCAGCAGGGTCCTGCTTTGAGTGAGTGCATGTCTCTGTTTTGGTGTTTGTATGTGGTATTTGTGCCAGCAGTTGTTGGGAATATCAGCATAAGACACTCTTCTTCACACACATACACAAAAAAATTAATAGCAATATGCTGAGTAGGTTTTGGTCTCTGCTATGTTAGGACCTAAGGCTGCAAGGCTGCCCATCTCAGTGAGTTTCTAGCCATATTAAGAGCAGGGCTGGGTTTCCTTGCAGCAAAAAATTAAACCAGGGTGATTCCCTGTCCTTATAAAACTGAGAAGCCCAATTGGAAAATTTTTCATGGAAAAACCCCAAAATTAAAAACCAAACCAAAACAAACAAATAAACAAAAACTAATTAAAAAACCCACCCCAAACCTAAAGGAAAAAAACCAAAACTGCTTTCTCCTTTTCACCTTTGGGGAGTGATTTACTGCAGCTCTTGTGCCAGCTGCCTGTGTTGGTGCACCGTGAGGGCTGAGGCTCTACTGGCTCTCCACCCACTCACTCACAGTTTGTAGCAGCTGATCACCAAATCCCTCTCCCTTTCCCCCTCCAATGCATGACCTCTACCAGCCTACAGAGGTGGCAGGGAGGGATTTGCAACCTGATTTATTCACATGTGGATGCAGAGAGCAGATGTGTTATACTCTTCTTTGGCAGCTTGCCCTGTGAAACTTGTATTCCTCTACAGGCTTTATGGATAAATCTAGTGACAAGTTGGCTGTGTGCTACTTTTAATGCAATTATCTGACAGTGGATGGACATGAGGTTCAATGCAATACATCATTACAACTTTTAACCTTAAATGAAGAAACCCCAAATTTCAAGAATAAATTTGTATAAATTATCACATGCAATTATGTCAAAAGACAGCATTCCTGCTTTCTGAAGTAGTGTTTCAGTGCTTTCTGATTTGGAAGGAATGTCTTTCAAGCAGCACCAGCAAATAATACGTTTAACATTTGGGGTTTTTAATTAAAGTGCTTCTTGGAAAATGAGCTAAAACGTAGCTAAATATAAGCACTGTCTGGTGGATACTCTCCTTCTCCCACAGCAGCCATGCACTTGCCTGCTCTTGTCAGGCGGGTGAAGAAAGACACATGGCAGAGTCTATCATATATCGTGACATTTTTTTCTCTTGAAAGGAATGAAGTGAGTGCTTACCCGTCTGGCTCGGTATGTTTGTTTCCTCAGATGCTCTTGGAGTTTTCACAGTATTTCCCATTGTGCTTGTTAATTCCGTCAAAGTTCTTCAGAACTAAATCAAAGCAGACATTGAAATTTAGCATCACAATAACACCTGCTGTGCTAACAGATGAGAAATGACCTAGTTTGGGCGTCTCCAATTTCGTACAGTTTTGCTTTTGGGAACTCTGGTGTCAAATTCATGCAAGAGTTTTACATACTTGCTAAACTCTAACCACTTTTGTGCTTTTATCAGGGGAATAGCAGAAAACCACAGCTAGGGAAGTTGCTCAGAAGAACATGATGCAGTAAAAGTTTCCATTACCAGTACGTTAGCACAATAGGAAGTAACAGCATAGCTGTGCCTACATGGGCATTTCATATACAAAATGTTTCTTCAGCATTTGGGGTTCTGAGGCTACAAAGGATCTAATTAGACTGATGTCCCTGGTTTTCAGCACTGTGTGTATATTATGTTGGTTTACTACTGAACACAAAGAACACAGCTTGGTAGGTTTGGGCTTTTTTCTGATGCAATTGTGACCTCAGCAAACGCAGGCAATTTTTTTAAAGTAACACCTTGTCTAAAAAAATGTTTGATTTCAAATGAGTCCTCCTGCATAAAGCCAGCAGTGAAAATTCTTCAGATTCCTGTCTTAAAAAATTTTGGTGGATGTACAAGAAAGGGTATCAGACAATTGTGGATCTAAATACTATGAGAGGAACAGTTCCTTCTCATAGCTTTGCTGCTGCCATCCTAATTCTCTCTGGCAGGACATAGAGATAAATATTTTGAATGTGGAAAGGTGTATCATGCTAGGGTATATTATTGAAGGCAGAAGACAAAATGTATATCTATTTTAAAACCATACATTAAAGCAAAATAACACTACCAGCTGGCAGGTAATTATTTTTTAAAAGTACATTTCTTTCTGTTGCCCCATGAAAATAACAGGAGCTCTAGCAGCATTGTGTGAGTATTCTGCATCTCGGCCTTTTCTAGCTTAAATATTTCAAAGGTGATTACTGACTTTGGTGCGCTGCTCTTCACTTACACATGCTAGAGCTTGATGAGGGTCAGGTCGAGAGATGTCAAACTTGAGAAGTAGAACCATTGACATCTGCAAGACTTTATTGCTAATTGTCTTTTGGAATAAGATTGGCAGAATTTCAGTGTGTTGATTAATACCATAATTTTAAACGTTTTATGGACAGTTTATGAAGATATCCTACAGAATAAAAGAAAATTAATCCCTTATCAAATGCAAGGAGCTCAGTACTAGAACAGATGGTGGTGCACAGTTTGACTCCACCTCATCTGCTTTCCAAGCTTCTTAGTACTGTTCCCAATGGCTCTTTGCTAGAATTCTCTATTTCACTGGCCAAATGGCACATTACCCCTTTGCTTTATGCACTGAGAACTGCCTTGTGGCACATCTGGAGGGTACAGCTGTGCCAGTGTCTTTCTGACAAGAATCTGAAACCTACTTTCACAAGAACAAAAATATGTTTCCTGATAGGAGAAGTCTAGAAGCTGAATAAATCAGCACCCTTAAATTTAAATAAACTACTTGGGTATTCACGTTTTAAAAAAGGTCTCTTGATAGAAAAAAAAAAAAAAAAAAAGCCCTTCTCCATGTAAATGCTCCTAAATTTCTAAACTTCACTAATTACTTTCTAAATTTCACTTTGTCAGGCAAGATCTGTTTTCAAGATCATAATTTTCTGATCTAATTCTGAAAATTTTTCTGCAAGACACAATATTAATTTGTTAAACACTTTTCTTACTTGTATCCCATAAAGAACAAGAGGTAAAGCCATAGGAGTAGTGCAGCTAGTATTTTGGCTACAGGTATTGTAGAAGTTCATGGCTCATCTTCAAATTAACCAGAAAAATTTCCTGGGCACAGCAACAGAGAGCTCAACAGAGCTAAAAATGTCAGCCAGGAGAGTGAGATAAATACCTGGACTGATAACCTCTGCTGAGCTCTGTGCTCTGGTAGATGCATTTTTGCATTTTTTACAGTAATTTAAAGGGGAAGCTCAAATCTTAATCAGTGTATAGAATCTAAGCCACAGTTACCAAAAATGTTGTGCAGTTCTAGGTAGATGGCAAGAATGACAGCATAAACATCTTATGTCCATCTATAATTTTGACACATGCAATTGATATTTAGATGAGAATTGCTTGAATTTTGTGTCCCAAAAGTCTGGAAAAAATTAAAAATAAGAGTCCTACCTCTAAGTACCACTTTATGCTGGGTTTGTTATTTGAGAGCAGGGATAGGAAGTCATCCAACAAGTGTCGGGCTTGTGAGTAGTGGTGTTTTTCCTACTCCTAATTTCAGGTGTGCCTGAGTCTCTTTGGAAAGTGATACATAGTATT
Organism: Bombycilla garrulus; assembly: GCA_013400315.1. Lineage (NCBI taxonomy): Eukaryota > Metazoa > Chordata > Aves > Passeriformes > Bombycillidae > Bombycilla > Bombycilla garrulus. The sequence goes on along the minus strand of VXBU01018924.1, from coordinate 1,672,898 downwards.
TGTGAGCGGTGGAAGGACTTCTGAAAACTTTACTTCAGGCTTTCAATCTTCTGGAAAGTACAGCACATTTCGCCAAGGCGCTTAGATTTTTCTAGATGGAGTTTAAGGATCTAAATTCTACATGCTGCTTTAGAAATACCTGAAGTGTTCCTGCAAGTTGTTGTTTACACGTCGTTTGCAATTAAACCATGGTCCAGTCCAGAGGGATTAAATACTGAGGGATTAAATACTGGACAACAGGCAAGTTCCTACTTTGTACTTTTGCAGAGCACAGCCTGGTTCCCTTCTGCCATACCAGGCATCATTGTTCTCAAAGGATCTCTGAAGTCATCAGGGTATAATGTGCAGCTCCATGCTGCTGCCTTGGATGTGGAATAATCTGACTTGTTACCAGTACAGTGAGGAGCAGTGACGTCCTGGGCTCTGCCGTCATTAACGTGGCAGTTTGCTCTTTCTCCTTGCATTTTTTGTGCTCTTTTGCTGTCACTGCTATTGGTAGCATAAAGTGGTGAAAAAGAGGATAGAGAGTTCAAGATACTCTCCAGATTCACAGCAGAAGTGCTCAGTAAAAATTTAAAAAATGAAAAGCTCTGACTCTTGCTGTTAATTCACTTAACCAAAGTCACTAAAGGAAAATGAGACACCAGACTAGGTTTTACTATATAGCCAGTTATCATTATACTCATGAGCAGAGTAAAGGTTCCTATAGTCCAGTCAGAGGTGGTGGAGTGAATATTCTGAGGTATGACTCAACCTTCAGTTGAAAATGGGACATGTAAGTTTTGTTTGAAATAGCGCAGGCAAAAATTTTTTCTACTTTTTTGCTGGCAATGGCATATCACTGTGTCTAGAGTAAGAATGCACAAATTAGTATCACTGTTTCTAGAATAGGAATGTACAAATTAGTTCCTATTTCTGAAACAATGGTGTGCTTTACTCTCAAGTGAGTGACAGAACTTGATGGCTTAAGTAGCTCATGTTGAGTTATTGTCAGCACAATACAAATCCATTCCATCACTGCTTGATAAATTCTTGTGTGGTTTTCTGAAATTTTGAGACACTGTGCAAAACTGGACTTACAGGAAGCTCTAAAGATCTCATGAACCAATTCTTTTAATTGAAATCAATGGAGAAACAGTAACAGTTTTATAGATTATAATCTTCTGAAATAGCAAATTTGCTACAGGCACTGCATCTCACTTGACCTTAGTGAATCACAGAAAAATTTGGGTTGGAAGGGACATTTAAAGGCTACCTAATGCAACCCTCCCTCCATGGACAGGGACATTTGCAATTAGATCAGGTTGCTCAGCACCCTGTCCAACCTGGCTTTGAATGTTTACAAGGATGTGGCATTTAACACTTCTCTGGGCAACCTGTGTTTCACACCGTCATTGTAAAACTTTGTTCCCTATATCTAAACTTGATGACACAGTTTGGGATACAAGTAGAAGTGCCATCCTTACATCACAGGAGCAGATAATTATGCCAGACTCAAAGAAAATAATTCACTGAGGGTGATGTAGGAAGAACTAAAGATAAATAAATAATAGATTCTAAGCTCACTGTGTCTTATCTACCCCAAACCCTGTGTGGAGTGCAGCTGCTGTTCAGCTCAGAGGAACTGCTGGGCTGATGGGAACCAAAATCTACCTGCAGCTCTCCTGCTCACCAGCCACCTCCTCAGGCTTGCAGGGAAATTTGGTTTTAACTATGAAGATTACAATTGCAGTGTTCCAAGCATTGGTCCTTCCTCATCTTCCCTTTCCACTTGTGCCCAGAGTGTCCAAGGAAAGGTGGTCACATGGCTGTTTGCACACACAGCTATTAAGGCTTAGGGATCTTTGCTGCCAAAAGGAACATGAGGAAACATCTGCAGTCCCAGTCCTGCTTTGTGTCCTATTTATCATAACTCTCAGCAGGTATGAATTCTTCACATGTAAAGACTGGAATCCCACTGACCTACATCGTGTGACCCCAAAACCTATGGTACAATTTTCCCCTTCTGTTTCTGTGTGCAGCACATGTAGCAATAACTTCCGCTTGCAGAATTTGTTCTTTCTGAGACAATGTGCTTCTACAACAGTTAAATAGCATGGAACATAAGAAATTCTGCTACATAGTGAGATCTTTTTCTAAGTTATATTTAATATGATTGAGAATTAATTAATATAAAGAAATGAAAGTAATAAGAGAAATAGAAAGTCAAGATAAGCACATGAATAAAACCCTCTTACAAGGAATACCATAGACTAGTAAAATTTGAACCTTTATCATTCCTGAGATGCTATACTGTATTTTATTTTTGTTTCCTGATATTTACATCTGTGTTGCCAAGGTCTTGCAATTTAGTTCTCAACCAAGTTCACAGATAATGTCTGAATCTCATTTAAATTGAAAATGAAAGTTCTGGCATCCTGTTATTTTTCATGTAGGGAAGGAAAAAGCAAAACAACTTAGATTTCAGAAACTGCAATTTTTTTGGCAAATTTCCCTTAATATATCATTAATCAAAATGAACATCCTTTCAGCTTTGAGGCAGTTGTACCTTTGCACTTAGAAAAAATAAAATAATACTCTCTTCAAAGTAATTCATAGACATATGCAAACATGAAACAACACAGAAATACCACACTATCCACACTTCTAACACTTTGAATAAAAAGCCCACTAATCTGTGAGCTGATATTTTGGTTACAGTGAAATGCAGTTTGCTTTACCATAAGCTCCGAAGCATCTATCTTACTCTTAGGTTTCAGTAGAAATACTCCTTGTCCTGTCTATCACTCCTTATGAAAAGGATCAAGGCAGGCTCTTCTGTTTCTGCCTTTGGCGGTACTTGAAATCCACAGTCTGAATACTGTCATTGTTAATGAAAAAGAACACCCTTGGATATAAATAAAATTGAAGCATTTGTTCTCGTACGCAGATAATGTAAAATACATCACAGCAGTGATTACCTTTAAATTCTGGGCATGGCATTCCAGGTTGCAGTATTTCTGAAAAAAGCCGTAGTCATAGTACTGCTCTCATGCTGCCAGCAAGGTTTAGCTGATCAAGTCGAGGAGCAGCCGGTCGAATGAGTGTGTTGTGAAGTTCACGCTGTCATGTAGAGCAGCATTTGCCAAACAGGCCACATACTTCCTCTCTGAGAAATAAGGAAGGCTCAAAGTGTTTGCAACAGATGATGTTCCTGTTGCAAGTCACTACTGAAGGCATATTTTATCTATGGGCTGAGAAAAACAGGGAGGTTTTCAATGTATTGCATCAGGGCTGGTTTCAGCAGATATAAAAAATGAGGGAAATAACCCAGTTTACATTACTTACACAGAAAGGGTTTATTTTTTCCTTCTTCTTCTGAATTTATTTATCCAGTAATGCTCATTCCCCAACTGTTTTCTTTTATGCAGTTTTGCTATTTTTTCCTGACAGACAGGAAGAGGCACAAAACATTTTTTCTCTCTTATTGAGTCTGAATAGGCATGCAGCCTTTGCTTTATGCCTCACTCTGTACCCCAAAATACCTCTATCTGCAAATAATTGAAGCTTAAGATCAGCAATGAAGAGATATGGATTGAAAGCCAGTCTGTGAAGCCCATTTTCACATTAGTTGTAAAAAGTGCAGAAGCCTCAGGACCTTCCTCATCTCAGTGTCTGAGATGGAGGAAACAAGATACTGGCCTATTAAATAACCTGACTGAAAGCAGTGAAGAATATTGTACTATGGATATGGATATAGAAGTCAAAAGGATTTATTAAGGTTTGCCCTTTGCTTTTATAATCAAGATGGGATCTAAAAAACTCATATCCCTAACTAGTATAGAAAAATATTAAAAAGCCCTTGAAAAACTCAAAGAAAACAAAACAACCCAACAAGCCCAAGCAGATTTCCTACTTCACACCAGAGTAGCACCAAGTAGGTCCTTAGTATGGGAACTGTTGTGTAACTTTTATTGAATTCTGAAGACACTGATCAAATCCCCAAAGATGTGCCAAAAATTGGTAATTTGGTAATTTCAGGAGAATATTTTTTCTCTTTAATGGGCTGTACCAGCAGTTCTCAGTTTGAGTAGAGAGGAAAGCACTAGGAAGCTTGACAAGCTAATCAGTCTATAGCACAGCTCCATGGTTACCCTCGCCAGTTATATTTTGATTGTTTAGGACCTTCTTGCATTCTTCAAATCACAGGGATGTGACATGCATCCCCATTAATGGCATTCACTGAATTGATGAACAGTGTCTCTGGAATTACTAAAATAGCATGGGTTAGGGGATGTGTGCATGTGGGAATAGGCAGAGCCTTTTCTTGATTCTTTTCACCACCTTCTGCCTTAGGCTGCCTCTGATGGTCTTTGTGCCCTTACAAGAAGTGAGGTTACATCCTAAAATGCACTTGGGAATGGGACAGGTCTCAGACCGAGCAGGAGAGATTGGTCACACTTAAGGAGAGATTGGACTTGCTTGATAGAACATGATCTGCTGGAAATACAGTAAATCTCAGACGCTGTACTGTGCTTGTAGAGGAACAGATGAGTTTGCAGTGGAGGGCTGTAGATAGAATTCTCCATTTCCGTGTCATTTTTGCCTGTTGCTGTCTGCTCTTGTGCAATGATGAGAGCTGATTTACCCTTTCGATGGATTTGTCTAATACCTCGTTTCAAACAGGATAATTGATAAGGTAGTGTTTTCATCTAAATGGGAGAAAGTGCTTGTATGAATTAAGTGGGACTTTATATGTCATCTGAGAAATATTCATATCCTGTTATTCAAGTCACTAACCTGACACAGGCACTCTGTGAGTCACTTGTGAGAGGAACAATGTCCTTGCAGGGCTGCCTCTGATGTCAGCGAAGAGAGTTTTACAAAGGCTAATATATGAAAAAGAAATCTTCCTTCTTCAAAATGTTATTTTTGATGTAAGAGACAGAGAACCCTTGCCTTCCCCCCATTTAAATATGGAAATTATAGTCTAGTAGACAATTATGGAGGGAAAAACTTTTCTTTCTCAGTTTCCCCTTCCATTGCTGGAGTGATCTGACCATTCCCTGTTACACTCCCTGTGTTGGTGTTTGCCAGTTGCATGCCAAATGTCTTCTTAGCTGTGACAGAGACTCCCTGAGCTGTTCTCAAAGCTTTCTACTTCTCCAGGCTCTTGAAGCCAGACTTCATGAAAGCCTGGAAAAATGACATTAATGTCATCACACAGAGCCCTGCAACCTTGATGACTTGTAAGCCCTTGTCACCGTGTGGAATTGGATATCTAAGGAAAAACAGTGAAGGACCCTGAAAAACAACCCTGCAAGAAAGAAGCAAATAAGGTCCGAATTAAAAACAACTTCTGAAAATATTTAAAATCCAGTCTGTTAAAGAATATTCTCCTAAACTCATTGGGAAAGTGAGTCAGTAGTCACTTAGTTGCAGCTGGCTCATTAATGCAGGAGAAATAACAGGATTCAAACAATATTTTTAATCTGGCATTAACTGAAACTGAAGACACCCGCAAATGGGTGTGGTTGCCTGTCCATGGAGTGATTATCTTTAGGCACAAACTGCCAAGGAGAAGGCTATGGTATCTGTTTCTCTGTGTCTCTGAGCCCAGCTTAAATGCTTCATGCAAGATCAGGCTTTAGTCAAACACGAGCCATGTTGTAAGTGATAGGAAGCACTTGAGCTCAGCAGGCAGGAAATGGAAGAGCCCAGGCTATCCCGGAGGTCAAACCAGATGGTCTGACAGATACTTCTGGCTGGGAACAGTGTGCATCTGAGCCTGGAGAGTGCCTATTTTTAACAAATAAAATATTGCTGTACAGCTGGCTCCTTTGGGAAAGTAGAATTCTCAGGACATTTCCTTGTTCTGACTGTTTGCTTTAGATGTCTTTTGATCTCATTTTTGGGTGGTGTTACTGCAATTGCTGTTTGCATTGCCTATAACGTGGTTCAGAGCACACAGAAAGGCTGCTTCGGTTGCAGCCGTCAGAGAAACCGCATTCGCTTGCAGGGAGTGTGTGTGTTGAGGAGACAATGTGGCTCAAGAAAGAATTTCATTTTCAAGTCAGTTTGGAAAAAAAAAAGAGGTTGTGATGTGAGTAGAGGAAGCTGCGTTTGGGTTGGAGGAGTGCAGGTGATAAAATCTAGTTCCAGTGAAGTTTCTAATCATTAGATGTGTTCTGAATAATTTTTGAAAAATTTTGCAGAAGTGAGCTTCCAAACTAAATGGAGAATCAAAATGCATTCAGCACTGTAGCTTATATGGCAACTGTCTTTTCCAGATATGTTGTGAGACAGAGGTACAGAGTATCGTGATAGCACTGTGGTGGGTTGACTCTGGCTGGACACCAGCTGACCACTAAACCTGCTCTGTCACTGCCCTCCTCAGCTGCAGAGGAGAGAAAAAAAAAATGAAATTCTCATGGGTCAAGATAAGTACAAGGAGAGATCACCCACTGGTTACCATCGCAGACAGAGAAATTAAACTATTTTTATTTTAATTAGTTTAATTTATCACCAATTAAACAGAGCAGGATAATGAGAAATAATGCATGATTATGACCATCTGGGATTTTCCACTCTCATTCTTCCTCACAACCCTGCAATTATTTCATTTAGACTCCCTCACTACCAAACCATAGCCCCACAAACTAGAGGTCCATATATTCTTTTTTATCATCTCATCAGAACAGCAGAAAGAGCTTGTGAAGGAAAAATTGGGATGGCAAGGATAGTGCCAATGAAAATCTGTTGAGCTATGATGTCCCAAAAAGAAACTTTGCAAGAGGTACCAGCCCCAGCCCAGCTGGTCACAGCCTGATAACAAAGTGAGAATTCACCTTCAAATACTGATTCATCAGCTTCTCACCACTGTGAGTGGCAACATTTCTAGTATTTTAATTTCTACTGTGTAGCTGAACCTATAATATTGAAAAGAGAAATGCTGACAATGCTCCTGGTCCCTGAACTAAGTAGTAGGGAAGGCTTTGCCTCCCATCTTCAGTGCCATCACTTGTTGCAGTAGGTGCTATTGCTCAACGCTGTAAAGTTCCTCCATTAATTTTGGAGAGCAGTGTAACACTGTTGTTGTGGACTGTGTAACTCAGCTGCAACTGCTTCTTTATAGCACTTTTGAACACTTTCGACTGGGTCAATGTCAAAAATGTCAATGGAACTTCCTCTGTCTTCTTCTTCCCCCTTGTTGTGGGTCCGTCTGTAAGAACAGCTAAAACAAGAAGTGTGTGTGGCTTCAGTTCCCTGTGAGTCCCTTTTAAATGATCCCCCAATGATGACAAGGTGGCTAATGACTACAATTTTATTTATATGTCATTTTTTAGAAGTTCACTTTCAAAAAACAACTCTTCTGGAATATCTGAAGATTTCACTTGTTAGTTTTAAAAGTGAATTTTTTAGCTCTTGTGTTCATAGGTACAGGAGAATTCCTGGAGAATTAAAAAATAGAGGACTAAGAAAAAAAACACCGTGTTTGTTATTCTTGAGCTGATCTCATGATTTTTGGTTTTCTGATTCATGATTCTGTCATGTTGATGATAATATGGGTGTCATGTAATGGAAATAAATAGGCCCTCCACTATTTCTGCTTCTGCCTAAGTAGTCCTCTTTTTTTAAAGTACACAAGTCCTCCCTAACTGGTTGCTGGGACTAATCGCATAGATAAATTATAGTTTTATAGGAAAAGAGTGAACTGCTAAGTGTAACTCTGTTATTCTCTGTGTCCTGAGCCTACCTGTAATGTGGATTCAGTGTTTAGGGAAGATTTCTGTTTAATGTGAAAACTGCAGGCTCAAAAAAGAAAGAAAATTAGCTCTGGGCAATGCCAGCTTCTATTCTCACTTATTAGCTCCTGAAAGGTTTTTTTTTGGCAATAATGAAGAAACAGTGACCCTGAATTTTGATGTGAATTTGTAAAGCAGAGAACTGGTACAGTTTGGCTTGCATAACTTCTGCCCTAAGAGGAGCCATGTTTCTAAAGCCTGGAACATATTTTGGATGCACATGGGAAGGAAACATAATGGTGTTGTTTCCAAATACTCTTTGAATGATGCCTCATGTTTCTCTCCCTACTGCTTCCAGTCCTAGTAAAAATTAAACATGATTAAAAGTAGTAGATTCCACATCTCTTTCAAACCCCAAAGATTTGGTCTTTTTCAAACCCCAGATGCAAGACTTGCTTCCTGAATATGGGTGTTACAAAAAAAAGAAAACTGAGGAAGTGGCCATTAACATAGAAAATGGAAGAAAAATCCCAGAATAAAGAGCAAATAAACTACTCTGTTGGTAACCACTCAGAGAAAGAAAAGATCCACAGCCAGATTGAGCTTCCATCGAGCTCGCCTCCTGTCAGAAGTTGCAGAATTTTGGGGGTTTTGTTTTACTCATCGAGTTTTGACTACATCTACTGCCAGCCCATACACATCCTGCGCTGTGACATGAAGATTTGCCTCCCAAGGCTTTTACTTCTGCCCCTGCAGTAGACGACTGGGAGACACTTCTATCCAGAACCTTTTGCAGTCTTTGTTTTACTCAGTACGTGACCTCAGGGCAACCTTTCAGGTTGTAGATATCTGAGACAGGGAAACTTTGTACAGCTTTTAAATCTCCAGGAGGAAACATGTTCAAAATCAAGCACACAGAAGGATGTTTTCCTTGGTCCCACTGAATTTTTGGATTCCATATATCATCTGATTTCAGTACTGTTTCTCTACCAAACTTGGCCCTTTAATAGGGCAACATCAAAATTTCCACAGAAACTGACACTTTGAAAATCTGTGAAACTTTTGGAGTTCGGGAAACTGAACCCCTTTAATTTTTTAGGATCTTGTTTTGCTTTGTTTTAAATTAATGCCATTTGGAGGTACTGGATACTTGATAAAGCATGCTGAGCACATTCAGATCTGATGTGCAAGACTACGTTTACCAGATTAGTGGGTAAATATTGTGCAGTCCTGGATTTAATATTTCTGCTATATTGAGGGGGCTCATAATTCCTTATTAATGAAATGCAAGGAAGTTCTTCTGAGGGAAGCTGACATCGTGTGTTATCCCTTTTCTAGTCTCACTCATCATAGTTCTGATGAACATGCTCTTCCAAAGACCAGGTTAAAATACCTGGTTCGTGCTTTGTGTGCTGGGATCCCACCCACAGACAAGATACTCTCATCAAATATATTTTTCTTTCTTTCTCATGACCAGCTGAGTCAGTGCACCTACTCAGCAGCTGGCAAATATCATGCCTTACAAACACAAAATAGGCCACTGCAAATCCCATGAGAGGATAAAGCCCATTGCTCACTTGAGTTCTCATCTAAATTGAGTGCAGAAGTGAGGAATAAGACCAAGTGGTATTTATTTCTTCTTTAGTTCTTCCACCCTCTTAAAATTCAAGATGGCTCTTACAGTGTTCCAGACTAAAAAATTAGTTTTCCCTTTGCTTATCTGCAACTATTTTCATCTCAATCGTCAAGTTATTAACAGTGCTTGTTTTCCAGATCTGTTAAAAAAAAAGAGAAACCTTTCAGGAGGGTACTAGCACTGGAAATGCATGCAGTGAACTGAAAAGACTGTCTCTACACCCAAACAACAACCTCTTTCTCACTAATTTTGAAAACCAATTTCTCCAGTTGTGAGCAATGGTATCCCATTAGTTTCGATGGCTCTGCTTGTTTGAAGTACAAAAAAAATGTCCTGGACGCTGGCAAGGGATTCACAGAGTTCTTTGGGCTCAGATGTTTGAACCATTTCAATTTAAAGTTTTGCTGTTTGTTCTGTTTCTTTTAAACTTGTTTTTCAAGACTTGTAGTTATGTTTTGAGAAAAATCAGTAAGAAGTATGTTAATCAGTTCAATAAGTTGGGGTCTTTCATATCATGCATCTAGGTTGTGGGGTTTTCTAGAGGACAGAATCTAATCTTAGCAGCTATTATCAGTAAACTGATGCAAATGTTTGGAAATTAGTCATTTGGACCATGTCAGAGCTATTCCAACCTTTCTGTTCTAGTTCAGATCTTATCAGATTTAAACTAATTTATCTGCATTTTCAACAAGTAGTTTTCATGTTTACTCAAAAATGTTGTTCCATCCTTTCTTGTTAAGAACATTTGCTGTGTTGGCACAGCTTTAAGAAAAATATGAAGAGTCTGGGGTAGACACTGGACTATAGCCTGTGCTCTGTGTTGATCGTCATGCCCTAGTTAATATTCTGCAGTTGCCTTTAGTCTTTTGTTCCTCAGTTCATAGCACTTCCAGACTCTCACTGCTCCTTGTGGTTGTTATCTTTGGTTTCCAGCCGAAGTTGATTTACACTCAATGTGGATACTTAGTGCTTATTTGTCCTTGTACCAGCATTGTCCTGAGACAGAAGTAGCCCTTCTTTATGGACATTACACCTACTCTCAGTCCTTGTTTATCAAAGTGTCTTGGTTTTGAAAGATAGGTGCCTGCCAAGGAAGGCAGGAGCTTCTCTTGGAGTAGAAAATGTAAACCCCCTCCCTCCAAATTATTAAAAGGGGCTCTTGGGCAAAGATATGAGGATAAGAATAACAGGTCTTTAATATGTATAAACAGAGTAAAGTAAAACAAAACCCAACAAACTACAACCTAATAGGAAAATTAGAAAATGCAGTATTAAACAGGAAAAAAAAAAACCAAAACCTGACAGTTAGAATACAGCCTGACACCCTGTCAGTCAGGGTGTTGGTAGCAGTCCAGTTTGAATGGTGGCTCCAGTAGTCCTGGGGTGACAGATGGTTCTGTTGAAGCAGAGATCCTGTAGAAGGGCAGAGTTTTCCTCCAATGGTCCAGTGATGATGTAGAAGGGTCTGGTCCTTCCTCTAGAAATCCAGTGGGAGAGAAGGCTGCTCCTCTGGGAATCCAGTAGAAGGCAGATGCCTGTTCTGTCCGAACTCCCAGATTATATCCAGGTGGGAATGCTTGGCTCCTCCCCCTTGGCGGAGCATCTCACAATGGGCTGATGTCATTCTATGAGTCATGGGGTGGGTCCTTAATTGCCCATTAAACAGAAATGGCTCCCGGAGGGAGTTATCTATGACTCATAGGGCAAGGTGTTAATGGCCCATTAACAGGAGATGGTCCGGGGGAGGAGGCGAGGAAAACACTGCCCCTCCTGGTTTCAACAGTTCATGAAGATGGAGATAGAATACAGACCTTCTGGAATATTTTTACATTGTAACCTAGGACACAAAGCTATGATAAAACTCCGTTTAGTCTCCTCTTGTAAAATGGGCTCTCCATTCTCTCATATGCCTCACAGCACCTTCTTTATATCTGCTCCTGTCTCAATGTTTCTCCTTCCACCAAAGTTTTCAGGAAGATCTGTGATTTGGTTAGAGACACAATATAGACACTTAGGGCTTTACCAAAATAACCGTGGCAGAGCTGGAAACAGCCTAACTGACCCTTCACCCCTTTGCTTTGACCTTTAGAACTTGCTTGTTTTAATTTATGGGCCAGGATTTTACATTCTGCAAGTGGACAGATTTTTCTTTGCATATTTTTTACCTGCACCAGGGAACCAGGTGTTCTGACAATATGTGTTGACTGATATTGTGGGGTTTTTTTCCCTAGGGAGGCTCAGCTTTTTCTCCAGCATCTGTAATTACTACCAGGAGAGCACAGACCCAAGCAGCAGCCCTGGCTGAAGATGTGGGATGCCCTTCATTCACCAGTGAGGAAATTGTAACCTGCCTTCGTCAGTTGCCTGCTCGTGTCCTCAATGATGCTCAAACTAAGGTACAACATAGCAAAACATATGCCATTAGCAAGAATTTAAAAAGTTTCCATTCACACAAAGCTGTGAGAAAGCTTAAAAAAATTTAGTCTGAATCCTTGTGAAAGAGGAACTGGACTATTTTTGGTGGAAGGAAGTTGTTGTCCATGACATCCAGCTCTGAGCTATGAATACTCATAGTTTGATTATCATTTAGACTAAATTCCTTTTACACTGCTTTAATCATGCCTTCTAAAATATATCTAAATATTTTTTTTTTGCCTTCTTGAAGTTCCCTCTTGCCTGCCCCTGGGTGTTACTCTGGAGGAGAGTCAAATGTCTGTAGCTTTAATAACAGAACTTATGCAGAAAACGAAGCAGGATGGGATGTCAGTGTTATGTATTTGAAGTGGGAAGCTTGTGAAAGATGCACTATAAATAATTCTAGAGATCAATCCTTTACCCACAAAAACACCCACCAGCAATAAATTTTCCAACGAGGACTAGCATGGAGTCAATCCCTAGTTTAAAAGAATGTTTTTTTGACTATAAGACCATCATTTCTCTTGGCCTCTTCAGCTTTTTTCACCTAAGACTGTCAGCAAAATCATTGTTTCCTGCCAACGACAAGTTTGCACTTATATTATCTGGTCACTTTTTCACTTGAAGGGAATCTGATCAGTTGAGTTAAGCATAAATAGAATGTAGAGGCTAGGCTGAATTAATTGCACAATTCTTGCTTTTTTTTTATCCAACATAGCTGCTAGCTATAAGTGGCCCATTCCAGTACTGGGGCCCAGTGATGGATGGAATTTTCCTCCGGGAACCTTTGGCTAAAGCCCTGCAGCGCCCTTGGCTTCGGAAGGTAGATCTGCTCATTGGAAGTGCTCAACAAGATGGTCTCATCACCAGAGCCAAGGCAATTAAGGTAGGAAGACACTCACTGTTAATGAACTGATGGTATCACTGTGATTACAGTGATGACAGTAATCATATGCAGCCTGGAGAGATGCTTTTTGATTTCTGCAAACTGTGAATTATGCTCCATAGAAATATTGCAAATCCATTGTCCTTCTCTTGCCAGTCTTGGTGAGGATGCCTAATGGCATAGTAATATGGGTTTGATTAATATTTCTGTTGGAGATACAAAAAGGTAAGAGACCAGAAGTGATATAGCATTTATGTTCTACTGTCTTTAAAATTCTATTTATATTTCAATCTTAGTAGTATCTCACAAAGAAGAAAGCAACTTAATTATAAATTTCTTCACTGTGCAGTAGGATTAAGTCAGCATTTTGAGGTTTTTTTAGCAACCTTTTCCTCTGCTGTCTCCTAGAAGTACATATTCTTGTAAAGATGATTCTGAAGATGGACTAGCTGTAATAAAGAGCATCACTGGCCAGATGTGTGGTCTATAAGGCTTCCCGTCAGAAACTGATGAAAACAAAAATAATTGTGTCCACACTGTGCTGTCTGTTGCTATCTTGCAATAACTCTGTGGATTTCACCTCTTAGAAGACAGTGAAATGTCAGTCCCAGCTTGTCTTTGCTGGTAGCCAATAGCACATAGACCAATTTAATTAATGGCCCACTGAATTATGTTCATATTACTTGTTTACTCTCAATCAGAACTTTCCTGCTCTTTTTTCATGTCTTTTTCTCTTTTGGAATCAATTTCAAGAGAAAGTCATAGGAGAAAGGTACAGAAGATATAGTGTGATGCTGGAGGCCTGCAGATAAGGATCCACACCTTTTGAGGGGGGAATAAACCTCAGTGACCTCATTACAAGTCCTGTGATGAAGACTAGGAAGTGAAATTCTTTCCTTTACCACTGTTTCTGCATATGACAGTTGTCTGCAAAATTGAGATGAAATTCCATGTTATACTAAAAATTTTGCAACAAATCATGGTGCTGATGATAGGCACAAGTGCTAAATCCCAGCAGTGTAAGAATGAAATGAAGAAACACTTACAACTGAGAGTTCAGTAGAAATATGTTACCTGTCCAAAAATAAAATCTGAAATAACTTTTTCATTTAAAGGCTTGCAGAAAATAAGATTGGAAGGGAACTCAGTAAGTTGGTGCAACTCAACCATAAGAAAGGGCCATATCTACTGATAATTTTTAATGCACATTTTCCTCTATTTCTATTTCCCTGTTTTCAGGTTTTTAGGACTGAAAGAAAAAAACCAAAAAAACCTTTAAAAACTTGGCTTCAGGTTTTTAGGACTTGAAGGAATATGAATGCTTTCACCAGTCTGTGTTCCTGTCTGGGTTGTTTTCTTAAAGACTTGCTGCAAGGTTGAAGTTTCCTGATTTCTCTCTTGTCAACACAGTTAGGGTATTAATTGCCAGGAAACTGTAATGTTGCTTCCATCACTGAGCTACTTAAGAACAGGCATTCTCCAGGTCCTCAGCAGCATCTCTGTGTGCTGGCCATGACCATGTATGGTTGCAGTGAGTCTGATGATGAAGTCCTGAATAACCCACAGACATATTTAGCTACAGTGACAAAAACTAGCACAGATGGTGGTTGTTACTTAGAAGTCTGTGCCCCATTTCCTCTGAAGATGTCTTCAACCTATGCTAAATGTCCTCTCCCCTCAATAGGCCTCAGAGAAGGATTTGAGACAATCCATGCTGTATCCCAATCATCTATATTATTAAGTTTAAGGGTTCCTTTGAGGTAAATCTCACTTGCACCTCTCTAGGAATAGCCAAAGCTGATTTTACTGGTACACTTAGGAGTGTGGGAAGGCTTAGCTGGTGGACAGAGCACTGAACTGCATTTGGGGAACCAAGGCATAATTAGTGGTTTGCCTTTGACTACACCCAAAGTATTTCATCTGTTCTAAAAAGAGGGAACTAAACCTCCCTGGGGTGCAAATCCACTTATGGCTGCGTTCCTGTCCTGCAGAAAGAAGATCCATGCATGTATTTCAGTGGACAAACACAGCTAAAAGGTGCTCTGACAATTGTATGGAACTGGCAAAGTCCTAATTTCCATCTTTAGGATGGCTGATTTCAGTGCAGACAGTGCAAAGAGTGAGGGGTAAAAGCATTTTACCAACTTGCTCCACCAGCTCCTGGGAATAACTGTGCTGGGCAATTCAGTCATGGACTTGCTCTATGAATCCTGTTTTCTCTTAGTACTGATACCGTAAATGATAAGGAGACACTTTTAGCCATCTGGATGTAAGCAAGCTTGAGAAATGATGCAAATCTTATCACCTTAGACTGAAGTTGCATGCAAGTGTTTTAAACTCTTCGCTCTCTTCACATAGAAGTGAGTGTGAAACCTCTAGACTGCAACCAGACCAGAAGGTGGAAAATTCAGTTGGCACCCTGTTCTGTGGGATCTTACTGGCCTTGGGTTGCACTGGGTGTCTCTGTAGTCCCACTGCAATGCTGTGCTTGTGCCTTTTAAGTTCTTGGCTATTAAAAATGAAACAGAAAGACAGAAAGTACCACTTACGTGCTAGGAAAACATTTATGTTCGATTTGCTTACAATTAAAGGCTGAGGTCTCTCAGTGATGTTTGCAGCAGAGAGTATGCCCATGAAATGTCCATTTTGTGGCATTCACTGAAATGCTTATTCATGTGAACTGAGACAGATTCATCACTTCCTGGAGCACTTCCCACTCATCCCCAGTGCAGCCATCACTGGGTTGAAACTAAGTGAGAAACAAAGCAGAGTTTGTTAAGGGAATGACAAGTGGTGCCATAATGCACTATTATCTGACATATGGAGTGGTTAAGCCTGAACCCATTCACTGCAATTCCCATGGCAGACCTTCAGGGTATATTAACTTTGAGCAGCCATAGATTAGGGCAGCTGAGCAGAAACCTCTAAAATTATTGATTTCAGTTCCCAACTGGCCAAGATTTTATCCCTGTCCTCTATGTGATGCTCAGGTGGGAGGACCTAATGGCATTAAATTTATGGATTCTCTCATGCTGCTCTACATCTGTGTTTATCTGTATATGCATGGAGGTCAGTAAAACCCAGTCTGTATCTGCCATATGTTAATGCTGCTATGTAATCTCCACATTGCAAGGATTTAGTTGAAAGACTGAGGTTGTATTTCCTGTGTTTGCTTTCTTTTTCTTTCCCTCCTTAGTAAAAGGAGGAGCATCTTGTTGGATGCAGAACCCAAATCCAGGACATAGGGGAGTGCGTAGACAGAAATCTAGTTTATTTACCTCATGTGAGCAAATGGAACTGCACAGAACAGAGCTACCATCCTGCACTTTCTTACAATCACTTAATTTCTTTATGGAAGAAGATACTCAGCAATATACAGCAAGTGGTAGATATGTGTATATTTACTGTAATAATCAGGGGAGAATTGTCTCCATAAATGCCATCAGTCAGGAAAATTGGCTGAACTCTTTACTTTGAATGTGGTCAGAATTTTTGGAAGACTCTGCCGAATGGTGGCAGGTCTTTCATCATCTTTTGTGGCAGTGTTTGTCAAAAGCCATTTAAAGCCTAAGATCTATACATACACTGTTAGCATTATCACTGTTTCAGTTTGTTGTAAAAGTACATTTTGCCCTTGGAAGATGTAAATATTTGTCTACCTACTGCTAGAATTTTTTTCTAAGTGAAACACTGAGCCATAATTTATCCATAATGCTCCATAAACTATCCTGCAGCAACAAGAACAGTAAGCTGTATTTAACTCATTATTTAGACAATGTTTATGATGTTTTTGAACCATCAGAAGAGTAGAAAGGGGTGCACCTGCTGCTTTAATTAATTTCTTAAATACTTTCTTAGAAAAACCCACTATAACTCTGAGGCCAATTCCTAATGCCTCTTTACAGCCTAGCAAAATGTAAATTATTTTGTGATTAAATTATGATGTGCAGCTGTTTCTATTAATGTGGTAGCAGCTGTTGTATCTACTGTGATTTGAAAATTGTTCCTTGATCATATATTTTCTAATGGGAACATATGCTGATCATGGAAAATTGATTGAATTGAATCAGTTTCTGAGAAGTTAAAATATTTTGGTTTTTTAATGTTTAATGAATTTTATTTTGAACATATTGCTTTGGTTTTAGTTATCATGTTTAAGTCAAATGTTTAAATTATACTGTAGCCAAAACAATGCTTGAGAAATTGTTTCAGGTTGTGCTATCTTAGTGTTGTTTGAGGGATGAAAATTCTTACCATCTTACAAATGCTAGTTCTGTTTATCATACATCTCTGCCTGTTGAGCCCTCTTACATTATTATAAGTTATTGCTGAGAAAACTCTGAAAATTTCAGAGTTTTGGGGGCATTTTGAAGACCACAGAAACTTGTACATAGGCACAGTGAATCATAGAATTATAGAACAGAATCATAGGATACACTGGGTTGGAAGAGACCCTTCAAGATCATTGAGTCCAACATGTGCCCCTGTACAAGACAGCCCAAGAATCCCACCCTGTGCCTGAGAGCATTGTGCAAACATTTCTTGAAATCAGACAGGCTCGGTGCTGCGACCACTACCCTGGGGAGCCTGGTACAGTGCCCAACCACCCTCTGGGGGAAGAACCTTTTCCTGACATTTAACCTAAACCCCCCTGACACAACGTCAGGTCATTCCCTTGATCCTGCCGCTGTTCACAAGAGGGAAAACATCAGAGCCTGCCTGCCCACTTCCCTTCACAAGGAAACTGTAACTGCAATGAAGTCTTCTCTCATTCTCATCTTCTCCAGGCTGAGGAGATCAATGACCTCAGCTGCTCCTCACATGCTTTCCCCTCCAGACCCTTCACCATCCCTGTGACTGTTCTTTGACTGCTCTCTAGAATCTTAATGTCTTTTTTTTATATTGTGGTGCCCAAAAATGCACAAAGTTCTTGAGGTGAGGCTGCCTCAGTGCAGAGCAGAGCAGAACAATCCCCTCCCTTGCCCTGAAATTTAGTGTTATTGGCAAAATCCTGTCAGGTTCTGTGCCCAGGTCATTAATGAAGATGCTGAAAAGAGCTGGGCCGAGGATGGAGCCCTGCAGAACCCCACTAGGGACCAGTAACCAGCCTGATGTCACCCCATTCCATACACCCCTTGTTGCCTGACCCACGAGTCAGTTGCTCACCAATCATCCATCACAGTTATTCAGGCGAAAGCTGGACATTTTGTTCCGAAGGATTGTGTGAGATATCAAAAGCTTTGCTGAAATCCGAAGAGATTACATCTACTGGCTTTTCCAGATCAAGGGTCTAGGTGGGTCACCTTCTCATAAAAGGAAATCAGTTTTGATATGCAGGACATTCCCCTCATGAAGCTGTGCTGACTGAGACCAATGACTGCACTGTCTTTCAGATGTTTTTCAATAACTCCCAGAATAATCTTTCCATAACTTTACCAGGCACTGAAGTGAGACTGACAGGCCTGCAGTTTCCCGGGTCCTCCTTGTCCTTCTTGAAAACTGGGACAATGTTCACCAACTTACAGTTGGCTGGGGCCTCTCCTGATTCCCAAGACTGCTCAAAAATCGAGAGAGGCTTTGGAAGGACATGAGCTAGCTCTTTGAGGAGTCTCAGCTGAATCCCATCAGGACCTGTAGATCTGTAGGGATCCAGCTGGCGCAGCAGATCCAACACAATTTCAGAGTCAACTGAGAGTTGATCATTCTCACAGTCATGGTCTTCCAGCTGAGGGCACTGGGGCCCTCATGGTCCACCCCACCATCAGCGTTGAAGACAGAGGCAAAGAATGTATTGAACATCTTTGCCCTTGTCCATGTCCCTGTGGGGGAAGTGACCGTCTTTATTCTGGAAAGAGTCAGTGTTATTTCTACATTGCCTTTTTTCATTAATATATTTGAAAAAAACTTTTTTATTGCCCCTCACATTTCTGGCAGCTTCATCTCCACTTGAGCTTTGGCCAAATGAATTCTCTCCCTAGAGTGGCAAGCAGCATTTCTGTATTTTTCCCATGTCACCTGACTTTGCTTCAACTGGGCCTTCCAGTACACCTTCCTTTCTTGCCTTATTTCCAAGAGATCCCTGTCCCACTAAGCNATCATATATTTTCTAATGGGAACATATGCTGATCATGGAAAATTGATTGAATTGAATCAGTTTCTGAGAAGTTAAAATATTTTGGTTTTTTAATGTTTAATGAATTTTATTTTGAACATATTGCTTTGGTTTTAGTTATCATGTTTAAGTCAAATGTTTAAATTATACTGTAGCCAAAACAATGCTTGAGAAATTGTTTCAGGTTGTGCTATCTTAGTGTTGTTTGAGGGATGAAAATTCTTACCATCTTACAAATGCTAGTTCTGTTTATCATACATCTCTGCCTGTTGAGCCCTCTTACATTATTATAAGTTATTGCTGAGAAAACTCTGAAAATTTCAGAGTTTTGGGGGCATTTTGAAGACCACAGAAACTTGTACATAGGCACAGTGAATCATAGAATTATAGAACAGAATCATAGAATACACTGGGTTGGAAGAGACCCTTCAAGATCATTGAGTCCAACATGTGCCCCTGTACAAGACAGCCCAAGAATCCCACCCTGTGCCTGAGAGCATTGTGCAAACATTTCTTGAAATCAGACAGGCTCGGTGCTGCGACCACTACCCTGGGGAGCCTGGTACAGTGCCCAACCACCCTCTGGGGGAAGAACCTTTTCCTGACATTTAACCTAAACCCCCCTGACACAACGTCAGGTCATTCCCTTGATCCTGCCGCTGTTCACAAGAGGGAAAACATCAGAGCCTGCCTGCCCACTTCCCCTCACAAGGAAACTGTAACTGCAATGAAGTCTTCTCTCATTCTCATCTTCTCCAGGCTGAGGAGATCAATGACCTCAGCTGCTCCTCACATGCTTTCCCCTCCAGACCCTTCACCATCCCTGTGACTGTTCTTTGACTGCTCTCTAGAATCTTAATGTCTTTTTTTTATATTGTGGTGCCCAAAAATGCACAAAGTTCTTGAGGTGAGGCTGCCTCAGTGCAGAGCAGAGCAGAACAATCCCCTCCCTTGCCCTGAAATTTAGTGTTATTGGCAAAATCCTGTCAGGTTCTGTGCCCAGGTCATTAATGAAGATGCTGAAAAGAGCTGGGCCGAGGATGGAGCCCTGCAGAACCCCACTAGGGACCAGTAACCAGCCTGATGTCACCCCATTCCATACACCCCTTGTTGCCTGACCCACGAGTCAGTTGCTCACCAATCATCCATCACAGTTATTCAGGCGAAAGCTGGACATTTTGTTCCGAAGGATTGTGTGAGATATCAAAAGCTTTGCTGAAATCCGAAGAGATTACATCTACTGGCTTTTCCAGATCAAGGGTCTAGGTGGGTCACCTTCTCATAAAAGGAAATCAGTTTTGATATGCAGGACATTCCCCTCATGAAGCTGTGCTGACTGAGACCAATGACTGCACTGTCTTTCAGATTTTTTTCAATAACTCCCAGAATAATCTTTCCATAACTTTACCAGGCACTGAAGTGAGACTGACAGGCCTGCAGTTTCCCGGGTCCTCCTTGTCCTTCTTGAAAACTGGGACAATGTTCACCAACTTACAGTTGGCTGGGGCCTCTCCTGATTCCCAAGACTGCTCAAAAATCGAGAGAGGCTTTGGAAGGACATGAGCTAGCTCTTTGAGGAGTCTCAGCTGAATCCCATCAGGACCTGTAGATCTGTAGGGATCCAGCTGGCGCAGCAGATCCAACACAATTTCAGAGTCAACTGAGAGTTGATCATTCTCACAGTCATGGTCTTCCAGCTGAGGGCACTGGGGCCCTCATGGTCCACCCCACCATCAGCGTTGAAGACAGAGGCAAAGAATGTATTGAACATCTTTGCCCTTGTCCATGTCCCTGTGGGGGAAGTGACCGTCTTTATTCTGGAAAGGGTCAGTGTTATTTCTACACTGCCTTTTTTCATTAATATATTTGAAAAAAACTTTTTTATTGCCCCTCACATTTCTGGCAGCTTCATCTCCACTTGAGCTTTGGCCAAATGAATTCTCTCCCTAGAGTGGCAAGCAGCATTTCTGTATTTTTCCCATGTCACCTGACTTTGCTTCAACTGGGCCTTCCAGTACACCTTCCTTTCTTGCCTTATTTCCAAGAGATCCCTGTCCCACTAAGCTAGTCTTCTGCCCCCTCTCCTTGACTTCTGACATTAGATACCCAAGGCTGACCACACTGAGTCAGATCAAAGGGCTGTTCAGCACAAAATGCTGTTTTTCAGCAGTGGTTAAAAGAGGCTGTTTGTAAGAATAGGATAAGCAAATCTAATACTTCTGGTAAAAGCTCCCCACACCTCTAGCACTTTACAGCTCAGGGACTTCCTATCCTGAACTGATTTTTCTGTATTTAATAACTATCATTTTTAATTTCTTTTTTAACTCAAAAACTCGTTAATGAAACTTCATTTTCACCAATTTTTGGCATTTGAAAAACATTTGGCAGGGAGTTTGTCACCTTAACCATATGTTGGTATATGATGATCCATCTCCTTTTCTGCAATTTTCAACCATAACCTTTATTTGATACTTGACCATTGATGAGATAATGATGGGTCTGTTACATAATCAATACCCTAAGGGTTTTTTTCACTTTGTTTCTATTTGGTTTAAGTACCCATGGCAAGAGTAGAACAAGTTTATAAATCCCTTTTAAAAAGCCAACAAAATGAAAGCACTGCATGGAAGTTGCTTGTATGGGTTGATTTATACACAATAGATTGGGCTTTGCTTTGCCACAGGAAAGTATCTTTTCTTACCCACAACTGCTAACCCCAGTCTTCAAATGTGACATTCTCAACAAAACAAAGCAATGCTTCTGCTGGTTAGTTGGAACCTGACCTGATGTGTGCGGAAGCTGTGACGGAAAAATTGCTTTTGAATTCAGTGAGCTTGCAGTCAGATCTTCAGTGATATTTCTGTTTCCTGCAGAAGAATGTGCATGTCCTTGCATTTGTCCTTGGTTTTAAGCTGAATGATTTTGCAGACAAGAGTGCTGTGCAGTTTCATATGTGGCATTTGTGCACATGAAGTGACGTGTCAGGAGCAAGCTCCCAATCTTTTTCAAAGTACAACTGTATTACTAAAGCTGGCACCACATGATTCTTTCACATTGCATGGGCCAAAATCCAGCAAAAGAAGAATCTATTAAAAATACAAGGAAAATTGCCAAGATCTCCTTGGGCTTTGGGATACTTGGTAGAGTTTTCAAATCCCTTAAAGTCATTTATTCAAAATGCACAGAGCATTAGAATACTATGGACAAACCTCAGCCTCAGCACATGGGAACTTATTTTCCATCTTTCATTTCTGTGAATCTACTGAAAAGTTATTATTCCATCTGTACTTTCTGTATAGAGTTGTGGAAAGACCTTTAAGCAGCATGATGAAAACCAGCTGTGGGCGATCAAAATAATATATTAAGTAAAGCATCTACAATAACTAAACTGGGCAGACACTGGCCTAGTTTGCATCAGACTGACTGCCCAAAATAATAGAAGTGGTTTGTTAGATCTTTTTGTCTGGAGTTCTTATCCAAGTTTCAACCAATATGCACCTGTATAGTGTCTTCTTTAGAAAGGACTTGATGCACAGGAAAGTTCAGGGTAGATTTTTTTTTTGTCATGAAGTTGTTTTGTTTCTGAAATTAAATTTTTTTTTTAAAAAAGTGAAAAGTTTCAATTGATAACATAAAAAAACTTCCTGTGTTGAAAAATTCCAGCAGTCTTTACCTTTGGTAAAAATATGTTTGGATACACAGTTTGGCATAGAAGGTGGTCCCTGTGGCATGGGCACTTTGCTCTGGGGAGCATGCCTTTATGTTAGGAAAGGTTTCAGATCACAGATCTCAGGAAAAAGGGCATTTCCCTGTTGGCTTATCTGAAAGGCCCTAAGGGTTATGAAGTTTGAAGATCATGGCTGTTCCCTGCACTAGGATTTGGAGGAATGGAGTTTCTCTTCCAGATTGAAGGCAGATATTATTCCAGAAGGGACCTAAATAAAGAACTTGGGGCAGCCATGTTCCTTTGTAGGTCTTCCCAGAAGAGGCAGAGTGACATAGCCATGAAATAGCCTATACAACATGTTTGCTTTCTGGAATTTTGAAGAAAAAAAAACCAGTAACTCCCTCTCTCCCCCCTAGTTTTGCTCTATGGAGATCATCAGAAAGACGGCACTGGACACACATGCAGTGGAGGACTGTTCCTGGGAACCCCTTCCGTGAGAGCCAGCAGGATTTCTGTGCTATTAGAGATCCATTGGTGCAGCTTGGTACCTATGATTTGGACCTACTAGATCAGGATTTTTGTACTACAGTGTGTCCAGAGCAAGCCAATATTTCTTGTTGGTGACAATTTTGGAAGTGCAAAAGTAGGACTGTTCCCTACTCAATGCCCTAGGAATGAGAGATCACAGCAGAGAGGACTTGTTCCAGCAGAGGGAGATCTGAGCCTACATTGTTCCACTAAAAAATTTATCTTTTGGTTGTGTTTCTGAATTCCATATATGCACTTTTTTCTCAGAAATTTGAAGAAAGTCAAGGAAGACCCAACAGCAAAACAGCCTTTTATCAAGCTCTGCAAAATTCTCTGGGAGGAGAAGAGTCCAACTCATTCATTGAAGATGCAGCTACGTGGTATTATTCCCTGGAACACTCAACTGATGATTATTCATCCTTTTCCAGGGCGCTGGAAAACGCCACGCGGTAAGAACGTCATCCTAGTAAAACTGTGTGATTGGAGTTGAGCAAGATTTGTTTTGCTTATCTAAAGTATGCATTTATATTCTGAAAAATTTGAGAAATTCTTATGCAAATGAACAGAAAATGGGGAATATGACTTCATTTTCTGTGAGGTTTCCAATGTCATTGGTAAACAGAAATTGAACTGATTTTTATGCCTTGTGAAAAGTTTGACATGTCTCTCTAGAACTGAATATTCTGACTACTAATGCTTCTTTTTGCATTTTCATGTCATAAATTTCTAGGCTGCTTGCATACTGTGCATTCAACAGTTCCCTGAGTTGTCTCAACAATTCCCTGAGTTGTCTCATCCCTGTGACAGTAGAATTAATAGTTTGCCTTTTATTCCCAGTTCCCTAATTATACTGTCAGATACTTTTTCTTGGTGGTCAAATTTGAAAACTTTGATTTCAGAAATTACTTTTTTTGTTTTTATTATGAAACCTGCAAAATATATTTATTCACTATGTCAGGCATGACTGGAAGCCATTTCCTCTTGCTTGTTATTTTGGAGAAGAAACTAATCCTTACCTCACTACAACCTTCTTTCAGGCACTTGTGAAGAGCAATAAAGTTCCCTCTGAGCCTTTTTTTCTCCAGGCTAAACGCCCCCAGCTCCTTCAGCTCTTCCTTATCAGACTTCCGCTCCAGAACCTTCCCCACTCCATTGCCCTGCTCTGGACAGGCTCCAGCACCTCATGCATGTCAGCAGAGGAATAAGCAACTTTCTTCCAGTAAATGCACTCCCATCCTTTACATTGAAACATTGCTCGGACATTTGGAAGGTGGGAGTAGAAAACTTCCTGTTTTTGGTCTCTGAGCAAATTCAGGGACTGAATGTTTAAGTGGAACAAATCTTCCAGAAATGAATCAAAAAACTATTTCCCTATTTCTGTCTCTGCTTTCTTTTCTTCCTAGTATGAGCAGATTCACTGTGAAAACTCTTGACTTTTTTTTCTAATGTGATGTGGCTTATAAATTGGTGACTTGAATCCTAATGGGCCTGTCCAAGATGTTCCACTTGTGTTCTGAACTGAGACATCCATAGCTACAGACTCCTGGTATCTGCACTCTCGGTGTTTTCTGTCCCACTGTGAGCCCCTCCACAACACCTCAGAGACAGAATTTTTCTTTTATTCCTCCATCAGAGCTGCAGAACATTGCTCTGGGAGAGCCCCAGGGAGCAGGAGATGAACAGGAGCCAAGATTCTCTTGGAAACATCTGACTCAAAAAGTGGACAGCAGTTTCTGGGTGGTCCAGGTGTGCCGGTGCACTGAGGTCATGGAGGAAACAAGCCAGAGGGTTGTGGGCTGAGCTTTGTGCCATTTATCAACTCACACATCTTGCCACATTTGTTCTCCTCTGTAGCCTGACCGAGGGATGGGCCTCCCATCACCACGACATCTGGGGCCAATACCTGCAGTACATGTAGAAGCACTGTGGTTCACAGGCATCAAAGCCAGAACTTGTCTTCAGTCTCCTTCCATTACCACTGTTACCTCTGGGGGGGGTAATTCTTTAGATCAGTGAGGTTTTAAGCCATAATAAACCACAGTAGGACTTATATTTTAACCATTCTTTCCATACAGAGATCCCTCTATAAGGGGCTGTTATAACACAAGGCTGTCATGTTTGATCACTGGTATTCAGTCCAGGGCTTAGTGTGGTGCAAACCTTGACTTTTGCTCAGGGCTGCAAGGGCTCAGCTGCAAGGGCTGGCACACCACACATTTCCAGCAGGAATGGGATACACTAACACCTCCTCAGGCTTGGCAGCCTCCTGGGTGTAGGGATTATCTACTCCTTTACAATATGAGGCAAATGCCTTGGCTAAGGAAAGAAGTGAATGGCTTATTTCTGGCAAGCAAAAGGATGAGTAGTGAGACCAGGGCATCTGATGATGATAAAACTTTGCTCCAAACACTTTGGAAATTACTCCAGCTGTCACAGAAAGTGAGGTGAAACAGTAGGTACAGAATGAGAGTCACCTTTATCAGCATCACATACATGGTGGAGAAAACAGGGCATTGGTTTTGGGTTTTTTGATGTTTGGTTGGTTGGTTTGGTTTTGGTTTTTCTCTCCTTAGTTTTGTTTCTTTTTAACAAAAAACTTACTACCAGCATAGATGTGTAAGCCAAAAAAAAGTTTTATGTCAGGAATTAACTGCTGAAGTTTTAACAAGATTACAAAGTTTGATAAAGCAACATAAGTGGTTGTTATAAACTACATACATGGTGCATATTTTGTGGTTTTAAAATAATTCTACTTTAAAATTTGTTTTAGCTGCAATTTTCTGGTATTTTTTCCTAAGTGTAAAATTAGTTAATTTTTTTTTTCTTTTCTTTTTTTTTAACTCTGGTATTCCATGCTGGTAGGAGATGGCCACTTCATTTCTGCAGTCACTATATATTTAGGGTTTTTTTCTACTTCTCTGAATAGCTGATTTTTTTCCCCCCACCCAAAGCACCAACTGAGAACCCATTTTAAATGGTGAAATGTATCTCAAAGCATTTCTTGAGAGCTATTGCTATCCCCAGACTCCCTATTTCAAAGACTGACTGCTCTTCTAAAGCCCCATGCTGGTAGGCATGTGAAGAGCAGTAATTTTTGTTTCATTTGGGTGTTGTCAACCATAACTGTCAAAGAGCCCTGTGGTCAGTAGGCCCAAAGCTTGTGGGCTCACAGATGAGCTTAAAATAAACTCTGCAGAACCAAGATAGCTACCCAAACATTGCCTTTCATAACTATACCAGTTAAAAATAGCAACGTGTTTTTATGCTTCTCTGACACTGTTTGTTCTTGCACTAGTCTTTTTTTTTTTAAACCTACCAAGTCTGAAGGAGAAGTTGCTGTTTCAGATTCACTAAATTGAGAATTGAAACCTCCCACTTCCTCAGCAGATATATTTATGTGCACTCACCTAGGTAAAAGTATATAAATGCCCAAAGCATGTGCTGACTCCTCAGGCAAAGGAAGAATGGAGCAGTGGTGATACATGTGTATATAATGCCTTGAGGAATCATAGTGAGATATACTGCAGTAAGGTCTCCTCTCTTCTACCCGCCCCTCTTGACCTGTTTGTGCTTCCTTCACCTACTCACCCCACCTTCCAGCCCCCTTCTTGAGGCAAAGGAAGGTAGGAAGGTTTGGATACTTTACTTCACTTGAACCTTTTAAACCTGGTTGATCACTTGACTTCCTCATTGCACTCTTATTGGTTAATCTTTCTCTCCTAGATATATTGCCAGAAATTCCATACTGATGAGCCTGGCAGGTTGTCTTCAAAAGTGGTTTCCTACCTCTTTGAGTTCTGGAAACTCTACTCAAAAAATCACCCAGATACAAATTTAGAAATTATATTATTGATCCTTAACCCAGGAAATATATAAAACCTCTTATTAGGTGCCATCTCAACCTAGTGGTGCCAGAGAGAACTTTAAACTATTATAAGCATGAGCCCTAATAAGCTAGACTAAATGGGGGGGGGGGGTTTTTTTTTTTTTTTTTTTTTTTTTTTTTTTTTTTTTTTTTTTTTTTTTTTTTTTTTTTTTTTTTTTTTTTTTTTTTTTTTTTTTTTTTTTTTTTT
>VXBU01018924.1:1588523-1645835 GCA_013400315.1 Bombycilla garrulus | reverse complement strand
TTGCCAGGATATTTCTCATGTGTGAGATCTGGTTGGATTACCGTCATTGTTCAACACTCCATAAAACAGCACTTCTAGTGAATTCTAAGTAGTACTAGTCTTGCAGAAGGTGAAAGTGGTTTCCTTTAGTCAATTTGAAGACAGAGATATGAGCTGGTTTGGAAAATTAAAGAAAACTACTGAGATAGAGAGAAGTCTGTTGCTTGTGGAGGTTCTTCCTTTTTTTCCTTTACACAACTGTCTGTTCTCTGCTCCTCCTTTTTTATCAGTGACCAGTTTATCACATGTCCCATCATAAACATGGCGAGTTACTGGGCTGCTGCCTCCAGAGGAAATGTCTTCATGTACCACGTACCTGAGAGTTTCTCACAGAGCAGGTAAGGAAATGGATTTTATTATGTTTCTTAGATTTAGAGTTTGTAAAACCAAGGCTGACTGCTTGGGCATGATGTGGAATAAGTGAATAGATGTAGGTACATCAAATAAATGGTTCAGATGAGCAAAGGTGGTATTGATCTCTAATAAATTTTTTAACTATACAGGAGTGCTTTTTCTGAACTGAGGCACTTCCCATTAGATGTCTAGTTTGAGTTTCCCTTTTCCAATTACCTACCTTGACCAGTTCCAAAGCTATCCTTTCAGATTCCTACTCTTCATGTGATAAACCTCCCACAAAGAATTAGAATGTGGTCCAAGTCATCAGGAGTCCACGGCTCTCAAGATAAATGTGGTATCATTTTCTTATTACTCACCATTAATTCAACACTGCCCTTTTTTGAGGTCAGTGGGTTGCCCCCCAGTTGTACTGACTGGCCTTCAGTGTGGATTTACTCCTTTCTGCTCCAGCATTGGGACTGGTGTTCTGACGACAGACTATCTCATGGGAAGGAAAATATTTTTGCACACAAGCATTGGTGGACTCAGGCCCTGTCATCCTTCATTTTAGAAGCTTATTAGAAAGATTGTCAGCAGGAAAAGCTGTATTATATTTTAGGCAGAAAGGCCTGAGTGGCTGTGGGAGATGCAATGTCTTGTTGGGCACAGAACAGTTGGGTAAGCAGAGACCTTTAGGGTGACCATCCCTGGCTTTATTTTAGACCCTGCCCTTGGCAGAAGCCAGGAAGAGGCACTGATGTTTGCAGGCAGTTGTCAGCACTTTGGGCTGGACTCGCCAGAGTGGCTCCTGCTCTCAAAGGCTTAGTGACCAGAAACTGCAATGACAATTGCTCCTTCTGTTCCTTGAATTCATACACCAGGGCAGGAGAGCACACAGGGATGCTTACCCTCATACTGTTTCCTTTTGAGGAAGCTGTGCTTGTTCCCTGCCCCGTGGACTGCCCCTCACCTCTCTCCAGGAAAGCTTTTTGAGACCTTTTTCTTGTTCTCAGGCTTCCTCCAAAAGGGCTCAGAGGAGGATGGGTGGGTTCCTGCTGGCACCATTTGATCCTGTGAAGTTCCCTGCAAACTGCACAGGCTTTTTCCCCTCCTGATAGCATAGTGAAAAAGCATTTGAAAGAAGCCAGCCCAGATCTAGGTTACAGATGAAGGCCATTATGCTGTGGTAACACAGGCTTGCTTTCTTTTTAACTGAGAAGTTAATCCTCAGGGAGCCGTTATTTCTCTGGCAGCTCCAGCGGGAATGTTCACAGTGTTCCATTTGGCTACTGATAGGCCCAGATAAGTGATTTTTACAAGGCTCCAAACAGGGCTGAGCTATGGTATGCCAAAAATCCAGCCACACAAAAAGAAAAGATGTGTTGTCAAATGAGCTAGCAAGTTTTCTCTTGTTTAGGAGAATGATAGTGACCCAGCCATCTATGATTAGATCTTATTTGTAGGTAGATTAAATAGTACTTATACAGCTTAGACTCACTGGCTTTGAGGCAGTGATTTTGAATTGATAAGGATTTTCTCTTGTATCAAGCCCTATTTAAGATTTCTCTTGTGCTCATGTTATTTAACTCTCCTCACACTGTTTCATGCAGCAATAGTTTAGATAGCACGTAGCTACACATTTTAATCATATTGATGTTGACACTGATGTTCTAAGCTAATTGCTTTAACATTAGTGCAAAAGTTATTGGTTTGCCTTTTCATAACCCTCTTTAAAAGAACAAACAAAGCAAGAATCCCATCTGAAACTTGCAGGAACGTGAGGCAGAGACTCTATTGCCTTAAGTTAAGCCACTTGCAAGGAGAAATGGCCCAACTTGGTATGCTGCATGACATTGTTACTCCTTTTGTCTTTATTTATCCTTAAGTGCCATTAAAATAAATGCTGTTTCGGTTGAAAAGCAAGTACTTTAACAGAAATTGCAGAATTCAGCTTATCTGTGTATAGGAGTGTCTCATTTGGTACTACAACGTGGCTATTTATTAAGTGATACCCTCATTTTCCCAAGGGACCCCACACTAGGTCCTCTGATGAATACACTGCAAGTATTTTGTTTAAATATTGTTATTAATTCATTAATTCCTTCCTTCCTTAATGAATCTTCATTTTTCTTCATCCCACTTTTGCCATGTCACCCTCTCTAGAGTATTCCCCCCCCATGCAATGTAGGTGCAGCACCACTCATGCCAGTGCTGTGATGCTATTGAGGGAGGCAGCTTCTCATGAGAGAGTAGCTTTAACTCCTGAAAATGGGAGACCATCCAGAATCTGGAACCAACAAAAGAGTTATTGGGAATATTATTAGCGATTTGTCGTACCAGACTAAAATTTATGAAATCTATGAAATAGCCTTCAAGTAGATTGTATAAACTAATATTGGAAAAAGATCTGGTAACCATGTCCCCAACTTCCAAGAGACTTCTGTAACCACTGGAACTGAGTCTGGAGAGTTCTCCAATTCTTCTTTGAAATTTGTGACTCCTAGGAGAAGCAGAGGCATAAACTCTCCCAAATAACCTAGAATTTAGACTGGAAGGCAAGACTTGTGTGTATGAACTTATTCAACAGAAATGAGGATTGAAGTGAGGATTGGACCCTGCAAACATTCTATTAAAGGCCTGAATAGAAGAACCCTGTTACAGCCATTTCTTTGTGTTAATGAATGCAATCGCCAAAGTATGATTTACACACAGTAGTCATGTACAGGGTATTCTATGAGTGCATGCACTAAACAAGATCCCCCTCATACTTTTTAGCTGGAGGAAAACCTCATTAGACATTCCTGATCACTTGTAGGCTTTTGGTAGAATAATGACTTCCCAACCAGTTTGCTGAGATATAAACCTTCACTTACAAAAATAGGAATTTTTATAGTATTATGTCCATAGGGTAACATAAAAGATAAGATATTGAGGGTTCTTGAGATGGACCTTCCCTCTCTCTGTTGGCAATCTGTATCATAAATATGATGATAATATAATTATATATAATTTGTAATAATTGCTAATGACTACCTCACAGGAGTATTGGAAAGAGTACATTAAAAAAATATTCAGATAACTACAACAGTGGATGACTATTTACTCCTGGACAAAATATTCTATGTGGGGAAACAGCCCAACTAATTACATAAGGCACCATATAGCAACACATTCTTCACTTTCTGCTTTGTCACCTCTCTCCTACTTTATGTGTCTCCCAAAATGCTTAACAGAGAAGAGAGTTAAAATGCAGGGATGAAAAAAGTACTAGTATATCTACTTGTTTCACTTAATAACTAACAGCAAGATAAACAAGAGGGAGGGAGAAGTCAGCTAGCAAAGACAGATTCAACCATGATGATGCAAAGTCAACAAAAATTATTAAACAGGGAGGATTTTTTGCCAGTAAAAGTCAATTAGCCAAAGTTTGTCTCTCAGCTGGATGTTTCTAAAATGTATACACATACACACACATTCAAGCATGTGTATATACAAGGGTGGGGTTAAAAAGCCTGCTCTAAGTTGATGTCTATGACATATGTGGAAAATCACATAAAACTATGAACTGAGAGTTTTTGTATAGATGAATGGATCTTGCAGAGAGCAAAATAGTATCTCCTTCCATGTGGTAGCATTCTCTTGAGCCTGGCATGGTATCATGTCTGCTTTAGTCTTCAGTTCCCATTTGAATAAGGAGCCAGCTCCCACATTAATAATCTGTGGTAAAAATATATACATGACCCAGCTGCCATTTTCTCACTCTCTCTTTGAGTACACTTAGGCCTTGGAGTAAACATTTATTCTAAACAATGCAGGAGGAATGTGACTGCTCAGCATTGCCTAGGATTAGTGGAGAGGACTGGAGAATAGCTTTAGGTATAGTAAAGAAATGTGTGATAGGAGAAGTATGTTTTGACAAGGATAATATTATTAACTGTATAAAGATTTGCCTTGTTAACCCTTCAAGAGGTTTCTGGGTGGTTTTTGCATATTATATTGAAGAAGCACTGCTTGCCATGCCAGCACACTTTCCAAGTCCCACTGTAGTGCCAAATGTTCTGTCTTAAAGGTGGTAGTTAAAATTCAGTGCTCTGCCTACTGAGGTGGGCTGATCAGCAGTAGCAGTAAGATGGAAAAGCATCAAACTGAGATTTAATGAAGCTTTATCTTCTAGTCATTAACATGACCATAATAATCATTATAAAAACTTATCTTAATTTTGCATGGGACAGATTCACCCAAAGTTAATGAGCTGCTGTCTTTTTTGAGTCATTTTGGTTGAGGCTGTCTTTACTCCTGACTGTGCACTCTGGTATACATTGGTGTGAGTTGTTAAAAGGCTGCTGTGTGCCAAGGCTCACATAGTTGGCTGGGTTTCAGTGACACTTAAGATTCCTGTAACTGAAGGCGAGAACTCCTGACTGATAAAACAAAAAATGTTTGTGTATAAACCCATTCAACTATGTGAAGTATTCTTGGTTTCTGTTTGTTATGGATGCTTCAAGAGTCTTGGCTATACTTAATATCTCTTTAATTAAAGGAGATTTTTCTACTCTTTTCATTTCACAACAATTATATCATATCCCTATCCTTTAATCCATCCACCCCTTGTTGTCCACTTGATGCTCTCCTGTCTGTAGCTGTTACTCCATGAGTACCAACACCCCACAGGTTGGGGACACAGTCTAAACTGGGTGCTGTGCAGGCAGACAGGAGCATGCCTCTGGGCTTCAAATAAATTATCTAAAAACAGAAGGCAAATAAATTACCAGTAGGATGGTGACAAGATGCATGTTGCTCCATAGCTGGGCAAGCACCACAATTGCCTTAGGCAGCTATGTCCACTTGCTGCAACAACAGCTTGTCATTGTGCTCTGCATCCCAGTCTCTACTCTCAGTCATCTCCTAAAAGTTGTTGTTTTGGAAGTGCCTCTCATTCCTTTGGCCTTATCCATTGCTTTGTGCCAACTGCAGCTATGTAAACACTGCCCCACTGATACAGCCACATCATGCCATTCTCAACTCTTCACAAATTTTAACTGCTTCTAAAAGCTTGGGGTCTGGACAATTTGTTCTTTATTCCCATGAAGTAGTTTAGAGGCCTTTGTAACTCCGTAGATTTTCCAGATCTCATAAATTAGCAATAAATATGCAAAGGCAAAGTAGCCAGCTCAGAAAAAGCAGAAAACATCTTTAAATGAACCAAAATTCAGCTGAAAGACTCAGGAAAGAACAAATCAATTTTGGAGCTGCGTGTGCTGCGCTGGCAGTTCCCATCAAATGTAATCTACAAGATAAGCACATAGTCAATGCATATTGGGCACCATCTTTTCCTTGGTGCTCTGGGGTCTTTAGCTGTACACATCACCTTTTTTGGGAAATACATCCATTCATTCAGCTTAAGAGTAGCCATTCTGAACAAGCACATGAATTTCTGTCTCCCAAAAGTCCGATCAAGTGTCATCGTGCCTATTACTAGATCTTAAATACAGTAATTCCCTGACAGATTTGTGTAATCTGTCTTCTTTAGGAGTTCTGACAAGTTGATAAAAGTGCTTTCTTTCTTCCTGCCTTTAGATCTATGATTTTTTTTTTCAATTACTGTGAGCTTTCAGGCTCTTGAATTTACTATCTGCTATTTCAGTTTTATTTTCTTTAATTGGCACAGCTATAATAAAAAGTGGAACACTGTGTGTGTTGGGAGCAATTCAAATGGAAAAGACACAGCAAACTCCAGAATACTTTTGCAAGTCACATGTATCTATAAGGTTTTTTTGGTACAAAGGTGGATAAACTTGGCAGTTTAATCCTGTTAGGATTTGAGCTTTTTCCATATGTCCTGATTTTCCTGAAAAGAAGAAAGCAAAATATTCAGCTGTTTTTTACATCCTTTCCCCCATTTGTTTGGCAGCAGTTCATAATGACAGGAGACACAGTGAGCCAAATGCATCCCTAGAACTGCAGAGGTCACACCAGGCCTCACATTGGCTCACTGAAATTCCATAAATATCCAGCTATCCTTTGATTATTTTTTTCTCTATCACATACAATTTCTTTTCATAAAATGTGTGGCTGTATATAATTTTTTAAATTATTTTTGCTTGGCATAAAAATGAGCATTTCAGTTCAGGCTAAGTGCAGGGTTGGTAGGCTGTTCCTCTCCCATGACAAGGATGAGACCATGGCTGTTCAGGATAATGGATATGCAAATATACTCTGGAAAAATCTGCTGGTATTAATGTAAAGATAATGCATCTGGGTGCAAATAAGCACATTTAATATTTCCAATAATTCTTACAAAAATAATTTTAAATTCATTTACTGAAAATAAACATGGAAGGGGACAGAAGAGCACACAGGCAGTGGCACATCTTATGAAAACATATCCTCTTCTCATGGGACAGAGTTGTTATGAAATCCTATTTCAACTCAACTCAGCAGGAGATTTATGAGCAACTTATGAGTCTTGGTTTCACCTGTGCTATTCAACTCAATCTGCATGTAAATGACCTGTTCTCAGCAAAGCCAAGTGACACTGAAGGGGTGGGGATTTTTGCTTTCCCAGTGATAGGCATGTCCTTGCCAATGGGATACTGAACAGGGCCTTGATTGTGAGGCTGGGGTTGCTAATCTCTAACACAAAATCTTTCACAGAATTGAAGACATTTACATTAAAGAATAAATGGTTTTCTCATCTCACCAATCTGTCATAGATTGCCAACATCTGCTTTATTTAGTGATTGACCTGAGTTTAAGTACAATATTTCTTCTGCATTTCTCAGATGATCACTGGTAATTCTGGCTGAACTCTGACTAGTTATAATTCTCTTGTTATTTTAAAATTTAAATGATTGAATAGCATTGGGAAGTTTGGTGTTTTGGTATCATACAGGATATCATTATAATTTTGAGCTAATTTACATTGGCTTGTGTCTTTGTGTGGATGTTTAAAAAAGAACCAAAAACTACATTAAGGTGACTAAGAATAGAAGCCGTAACTCAAAATGCTTTGAGATGAATTGATATTAGCTGGAATGGAGAGTAAGGACTATTTTTAAATGAAAGGGAGAAATACTAGGCTAGAATAAGTAATTTATCAAATTGAGTTTCCAGTATGAAATAATTAGCTAGACCTAAAACAATGACAAGGTTCCAAATGAGATCTATGTCCTAATTTACTGTGGATCACACTGTGAGGTCCCTGCAGCCCCAGCTCTGAGTTATGCATTCAGTCCTAACATAGCATGGTAATCTGCCAGATCATAGTCCTCTGTTCTAACTACCCTGATTATGGATTTCCAGTAATGACAATTCCATTTTGCAAACAAATTTTTGAGGATTTCAGAATTGGGGTGGGGGTGGTGATGCTGTTTGGTTTGGGGGTCTTTTGTCTGGTTTTATTTGTTAGTTGTTGATTTGGCTTGTGTTTTTTCTGTTCCAAAAGCTTGTGATTAAATTGTTAACCTCAGCTCCTAGACATGGGGGCTTATATCTGTTCTCTGTTTGATTTGGAACTAGAATTTAAACCAAATCAACCATAACCAGGGTGGTTTTGTTCTAAATTCTGATCTACTCATCGTTTATTCTTCCCTGTTGAAGCTGGCCCTTGTGTGTGAAAGTAGCCACAGCTCTGTAGAAAGAGAAGTGGAGTATCTGATGGCTGAGTAATCTCCTTCTGTCTTTCCTACTTGGAAATTTAAATGGAAAACCCATCTTAGGTTAAAGGAAAATTTTCTCAGAGCTGATACCTTCCCAATTAAATGGCTTGGCACTGGATAATAAAAGCAAATGATATTTCAGCATCTGCTGTTAAATTGTTGGTTATGAATGTCACAAAGTTTCTGATTTTACCATCTATTTTCCTGTAAACTGGACTCCAGTAGCACCTCCTTCTGAGGTGAAGAACTCCCCAAGGAGAGCTCCTTTTAGTGTGAACAAAGTTGTAGGGTCTGGCTTCTATCTTTCCCATGGCTTAACTTACTGGAGTGCCAAATAAAAAGGTCTATGAATCTGTTTTTAAAAATATTGATATCTTAAAAAGCAAAGCTATATAGAAAAGATCTGAAGAGCCACCTTTGCACAACGTACTACTCCTCTAAAGTCACCAAAGCCAAGATTTCCCCCTTACACATAATTACATTCACTGCTGTCTTTAAA
Source organism: Bombycilla garrulus (assembly GCA_013400315.1). Taxonomy (NCBI): domain Eukaryota; kingdom Metazoa; phylum Chordata; class Aves; order Passeriformes; family Bombycillidae; genus Bombycilla; species Bombycilla garrulus. The sequence continues at coordinate 1,637,303 of VXBU01018924.1, read as the reverse complement.
ATAGCAGATCTGTTCCTTGAAAACGGACTTCTGTAGAGGAAGTTAGTTGCTATTTGGTTTCCTTAGAAACCCCTTTTGCCCTTTTCTCTGCAGTCCTCCCTTTTGTCAAATTGTCCTCTGAAGTCCAACAGCTGTGGGGCCTTCATACCCCCATGCAGAGTTCCTGCTATTGAGCACATGCTTGGTATCCTGAGAGTGCAGTTTGGAGCAGCTCAGGAAATAAAAACCTCCCTTCAGACCTGGCAGTGTACAACATTAAAGCTATAAATACTTATTCGTCTCTCCTTTCTTTCTCTCACTCCACTTTTCTTGCAGTGAAAACAGTGTCAATACCTCGTGTTACTTTAAGTATGCTCAGATCTCCTACAAGACTTCAAAATCCTTATTTGGGTATTTCTAGGCATTTTGCACTTCCCTCTGGCCCCTTCTGACCCAAACCATTCTATGGTTCTGTTATTATATGATTCTATGATTCTATGATTCTATGATTCTATGATTCTATGATCAGAGTTTGAGGAAGGAGACAGAAATATTCTCCTGATATTTTCAATCCAGCTGTCATCTAGATGTTTCCCAGTTGTCTTCCCTGCTCTTCTGTCCAGTTATATATGTGCCTCTTTTCCCTCTTAAGCTTAGTGTTTTTTTTTTTTTTTCTCACCCTCATGTTTTCTTTCTCCTCAACCAGAAATACTGAAAGCAGCCTGTGAAATTGTAGGGTTTTCTACCACTTTGTGTCTCTGTATCAAACCAAGCGTAGTCATACAAATCATTTCAAATTAAATAAATTCTTCATTTATGAGATTACTGGCTTTTTAGTGTGGGCTGTGACCATAACAGTTTTCACCTCTAGAGACATAAGGGCTAAGAACAAAATCTCATTTGGGGGGAAACCCTCAGTCCCAGCTTACTTGTTTTAGCTTCACAGCTAGATTCACCTCTGCTATGCAGTCCCTAAATGAGTACATTTGTTTCTTCATTGCCCCTCAACTAATTTCATGTCCTCTAATCTCATCAAAAGGGAATCTTCTTTGCCAAGAGAATTGCCTCTTTAAGTATACCATACCTTTTCTGCAATACTGACACTAGAAATTGCTGTCATGTACTGGGCCAACCAAATTATTTTTAAGGCAAAATTATTAAACTATGATCTTTCTTAATCCTTCTATAAATATTTGGGGAAGAAAAATATGCTTTAATGTTGTTTCAGTTCTACATTTTTTTGGTCAATAATCTGTGAATAATTCACTTTCCAGATGCAAAGTATTACTGAGGTATTATGATAAGACTAAGGAAAACACAATCCAAGATGTATTTCATTTAGAGGGCTGTGTGCTTTTCAAAATAGAGGCTTTGGTGCCACCACTCATAAAATGTAAAGCAGTTATCTTGCTTTTAGACCACCTGCCCATAATGGTGGTGGAACACTCCTTTTTCCATTGGAGGGAGTATCAGGGTCATACCAATGCTGCTGCATTTCATGTCCAAAGATTAAATAGTTTCAGTTGTGCTACCTTTTGTCAAATGCCACTGCAGATGAAATCTTGTTGAGTGGATCTGGGATTTGTTTATTCCTGCCTCACAGACATCTGTTCCTTGTCCCAGGTCCCCTGATGCTGTTTCCCTCATCCAGCATTAAACCAAGTCAATAAGACCTTTGTCCAAATGTGGGGATATGGAAAATACAATTGGACCAGGCCAGAAATATCTCCTCCTTAGCTGTGGTTCAAAGCTATGTGTAGAACATAGTTTACTTATAATTTTATTAGTAGAAGTTTGCCACTATTTTTCTGCAGGACTTGACAATGCTGAGGTGTGTAACCTTTGCAATTAGGTCCTGCAAGTCTTTCCTAGCCAGTCTTGCTTCTGATTTGTTGAAATATATAAGTTATAAGTATTACAAGGAGCTACACAGATGTTGTTCTTTTTTAAAACCTGATCTAGGTGATTATCTCAAGCTGTTTTGATTTGTCTGCCATATAAAATGTGGGGAGAACAGAATGTATGAATCAAAACCACCCAGCCAGCAGAAAAATTATATTAAAACTATGTCTAAGAGAAATCTTCATAAACATCTCCTGTTACATCTTTTCTTATCCATAATGCTGGCCACAATGAAGACAATGGAAAAACTCCAGTTGCTGCTGTGAAAGGCCAGAATTTTATTCCAAGTCCGTGAAATAAGCCATAATTAACCTTCCGTTGTGGCTGCCAGAATCCATGTCACCACTTGCTTCCACTTTCTGAATTTAATTTTAGTGAAAATCTGTCCAAAACTTAAGAGGCATTTAAGGAATAGCCAAGTGACTTTCTCCCTGTATCACCTCTCTTATATACCCAGTTAATTTAGAAAATGTGCCCTAATGCCCTCCACTGTTTCCTTTTGTAACAAATATTAAAGATCCTGCATTAACTTAATAGAAAATCCTCCTTGTTATTGCTTGCTCTTCTTTTATGTTTTGGATTGAAAAAGTCCCACAGGTCACCACATCTAATTAATGGTCATTAATTATTTACAACTTTGCTTTATTCCCTGAATTAATTTAATTCCCTTTCATCCACAAATAAATAAATGATGGTTTTAATCGTCTTTCTATAAATATTTGGTTTAGCTCAGGTCAGGAGTTCCTGCTGGATGTTCAATATGCATTTGGTCTACCCTTTTATCCGAAGTATGAAGTACAATTTACTGAGGAAGAAAAGGGCCTTTCCTTGCAAATTATGCAGTATATCTCGAATTTCATAAACTCTGGGTAAGTGTGGGATATTTAAGAATTGCTGTGATTGGGGAGATGGTGAGAAGTATAGGGAGTGTAGTCAGTCCAGACCCTGCCCTCACTTAATCATTCTCCGTTTCCTCTGCAGTTTTAAGCCTACAGTGGAATTTGGTCCATGCTGTTGGAAAGTCATGGCCAAGTTACCAAGCAGAGCAGTAAGCAAATGTTTATAGTATGAGACTTAGCTAGAAGGAATAGATATTTTATCTTGATTGACCAGCTGCAAATTCTACTAAAGTACATGCAGGCTTCAAAGGCCTTGATGTTATCTCCAGAGCTTAGTTCTAGGACCCCAATTCTGAAACCTCTTTTTCCCATAAAAAAAGTGAAAGCACAAAATACACAGTGCACCCTTTAACAACTACTCTGTGAACATTGTTCTGTGCTATTGTGCTGTAGCCATACTTGAGAATGAGGAGTATCTCTGGAAACCTAGTGTGGGAATGGTGGGAACAGTGACTTCATGTACTTTTTACAGTGTCTTGGGTTGGACTGGGATTGAGGGCTGTTGAGGGTGTTCATAAGCCTGTGTCTATACAGGTTCTGTGTACCTGTTCCTTAGGAAGTGAACCAGACTAAAAGGTACTGTCAGATGAGGCACCATGAATGTTTCACCAATCTGGGCAGAATTCGGACCCCCTGGTCAGAGGGACTGGATACACACTTCTCTGACCTAGGCAATCTTCTTATCATTTTACTGTTCATGTCATACTTTTCTAATGATAATGTCTCCCACTCCCTTAGAAATCCAAACTACCTCCACAGTTTCTCGAGAAGAATATTGGGGGTGATGCCTGCCTGGCCAATGTATTTCTCAAGTGATGATGGTGATAACTACAAGGAATTCACTGTTTCTTTGCCAACTCTTAAAGGACTGAAAAAAGCAGACTGTTCCTTTTGGTCTGATTATATCAGAAGGCTAAAAGCATCCACAGGTGAGCACAGTGTTTTCTGACATTAAATAAACCCTAAATTCTCTGCTAAATGTTTTTTGTCTGACTGTAGTGCTGTTACATCACTGTGGAAAAGCACTTTTCACAAATTAAACATCTTGCACTATCCAGGGTATATAGTCAAGAATGTAACACTAAACAAATTTACTTTACAGAAGATAATTTGTAATAAATTTTAATTGTCCTGAAGTTTAACTAGCTAGAGAAATCTTGTTATGATAATAGGAGATGTCATGAAGCCATGTAGAGAGCTTGCTCTCTATTTACAGTCTCTGTAAGACTCTGGGTAAACTGGAGGGCTGTGTGTACAAGCCTCTTTTTTCTACTGGAAGCACCTAAATGAGAATGTTGAGACTCCTATGGCTTAGGAGGAGCGCAAATCATTTCCATCCACTGTAAATTTGCAGCTGAGGCTTTATATCTTATTATGGTTCCTGCATGCTTTGACTTCTCACTAGATTAGTTTCTTTGGCTTTTTTTATAGCTGGTGATTATGCCCCTTGCATGTCTCCTTTTATATTTGCTATAAATTTCAATGCAGCTAGGAGAGCCCTTCAATTTTTTCTTAGGACAGTAAAACCAACTCTGCTTAGATTTCAATCTTCTGCCTGTCCTGAATTTATTCTAGTAAATAAACTCCCCTTCATATCTGTGTATCTTGTAAATAAATATGGATAGCCTCAAGCAAGGCAAACAAAACCATCCCTTTTTGGCAGGCAGAGATGTTTTGAATTGTTCTTGGAGGCCCACATGTGTTTTTTATGTCCTAAGGATTCATCTTCACAGTGAACACAGTTCAGGCTCTCTCTGCTTTGGGGGCTGTTGAATTTCTGATAACAAAATGTGCTTTCCAAGACACCAAGCTACCCAGGCTATCTATGCCTGACACAAGAACTCAGCTGGGCTGAGGCTGATGTATGAGTGACACAAAACTGAAATGTCTCAGAACCATCAAGCTGGTGCTTCTGATGCAAACAAAGAGCATCAGTTCTCTCATTCAACAGACAGCCTCAATATTTACTTGTTGTCTTTCTTCCAAAGTGGAGTCAAGATTTTGTTGTCAGCCTTTTCATCAGTTTCCTGGTATCCCTCAATGTCTTTCAAGTTCAGAGGGGATACAATGTCTTTGTGCTGATTGAGATATTGCTAATTTTCACAGCTTTATTCTGATGTTCAAGCAGTCCTGGCAATAATTTCTAGATCTTTTTGGCCCTCATCTCACAGCACTGTGGCTGTGTAATGCCAAGGTAGGCTGAAGTCACAGCTCTGGTAGAATGATTGCTGACCGAGCACCACGGACAGAGACTATTCCTAGCATCTGTGGAAATTCCCCCCAAAAGTGGGAAAATATCCACCAGGGCGTATTGTTTATGACATAGACAAGATTTAAAACTATCCAAACTGGCATAGGAACACAAAATTCATGTATGGGTTGGTTCAATGATCTGTCTAGTTCAATATCCTGCTCTTGTCCATGACCAAAGCCAAATATCTGAATGTTAATCATAAAAATACAGGGAGGGAGAGAAAAACACACTGGTAGAGTTCACAGAGTTGAGTAAAATTTTTGAAAATAAGCCATAAAGTGTGAAATTTATGGAGCATGGATTGTCAAGAAAAGGTTGAAAAAGTACATGTCAAAAGTACATGTTAATCTTCAAGCAGAACAGAGAACACCCAGCTGGCTCTTTAAGCCAGTATTTGCTTGGCGTCAGCACCATGGTAATGCAGTTACACAGCTGATTTCGGCTAAATTCCATCTCACAGCAATGTTGGCTTGACACTTTGCTTTGATAGTAATTTTTAATCTGTTCTCTCTCTTGAATACTAAACTTTCTCGTACAATTTAAATAGACATCACGTCAAACCCTTTTCTGCTACATAACCCTTAGGCTGGTATGGTAACTTATAGAGACACATCCTGTGAGATAACAACCTGAGTCCAGGTCCTTATGAGAAAAGATTCATAATGTTCATCAGTTCAGTTAAAAAGACTGCATAACTCAGATGGTGATAGCTGAACACCCTTATTTTTGAGACAATGTTGTGCAGAAATTCATGCCAAAGGAGTCCACCAGTACAAGTTCATCAGTTGCATTGCTCCCAAAAATTAGATTTTAGATTCTGCAGGAATTGAATACCTGTGTATCATGTTGTTACCTCATTGATGTGTGTCCTCGCACCTGAGGTAATTTGCTGTACCTCTCTTCAGAACTGAAGCACTGCACCTCTCTTGTTCCCTGACTGCTCCAGCCTCTGTTCTTGGAGTGCTGGTCAGACTCTCCTGTGGGACCTTGGCATATGCTGAACATTTGAGAGAACAATGCTGGAAACCATTTTTGGACGTTTTACCTTGTACTCCTACTGAGGGGGATCTATTTGTGTATCAGCTATCCTGAGATCCAATCTAACACTTTTCTGCCTTTCAAAAATTACGAATCTTCATGATAGTGTTCTTGGATTGTTGTTGTCGACTGCAGTTTGTGGCCTCATGCCAAGTAGATGGAATTTACAAGTGTGCCAGCGAGAAGCACGGATAATGAAACATTCTAGTCTTCATATCTAAGTACAAAGGTGTACAGGATCTAGTATGATGCAATCTCAACCATCTGTGATGAATCCTGTTTTGTTCACCTCATCTTTTCCTTGAAACCAGTATTTTTCCAGCTTCATGTACCATCTGAAGTCAATAAGCAAAAAAAACCCCAATATATTTCAATAAAATGGAGAAGAACTAGACAAACGAATGATCATAAAATATAACTGGAACTGGCATTTTAAAAACTTTTCTCCATCCTTTGTATACTGCCATGGGAAATATCTTGACTTGGAAATGTCAAATTAGGGATGACTAAAGGCTCAAAGCTCAACATCTCTGTTCATCAGAAAACTGAGGTATTCCATGCTGTGGTTTAAGCTAAACTCATAAATTTCAGCTTCTGGAATAAAACCTCTCATATAAAAAATCTGAGATGTCTTTTAGGTTATTCATTGCTGGATCTAGAAGCTGTTGTTTATCTTAAATGTTACCTGTAATTTTCTTTCCATTTAGTAAAAATATTGTCCAAGTTGTTGTTTAATTTTGTGATCAGACAATAGTATTTAATGACAGAACATATAATTTGTTCCTAGCACATAATTGGAATGTATGTTCTTGTATTTGAAGATAATTTAAAAAAAAACATGTAATAAATGCAATGATTCATTATAATGTTTGCTGGCAGTTCTGTTACAAACTATGGAGAAAACTTGGAATCTGTTTCTTTTCAGATGAATTAATAATCTCTTGAAGTTTTGTTTGAGACCAGTTTGTAAAGTTGACATTTTGGGGAGCAGTTTCTTTGGGGAATTATGAAAGTGATGGTGCTTGAAGAGGTTTGGAGTTCCCATGGCTGCATTTCAAAGACATGCTTTATATTTTGAATTATGACGGTTTCCATGGGAAACATCAAAATGAGAAACAAGAGTGGCAATTGTGGAAAAAAAAAAAAGAGCTGTGGATGTCTTTTTCCAGAGAATGTGTTAGTAACTTGAAATTCAGTTAAAAACAGGAGCTCCAGAATGTTTATGTATATTCAGACAGATGTCTGAATGCTAACATTCCCCTAAAATAGTGTGGTGGACTCTGTGCCTAACAGTGAGTCCCTTTATAAGGGGCCTCTCACTGCATCCCAAACAGGTGGAGTTGGATCCAGTCTACATCTCTTACTCCTCTAGCTGCTACCTAAACGGAACCAATCCTCCCGAATCAAGTGCCTCCGTAAGCAGCCTTGCAGCTGGGGAGTGTCTCACAGTGAAATTTTGTCTGCTTAACTCATGTGCCTAAATTTCAACTTTTAGGCATATTTTCCATTCCCAAGTTATCCAGATTGGACTATATCTGTAGAAAATTCAACAGGTAGTAAAGTTGGAGCCTTCTCCATGAGCTCTGAGATGCCATGTGTAGCCAAACAAGAGTCCAAACAAAGCAAGAGTGTTCAGAGTTCAGACTTGAATCAAAACTGAATCAGGAATGTTGTGGTTAGCATTCATATTTTTTATCCTATCTAGTCACACCTTCTTTTTGGAAATCTCAAATAGAAAACATTTCTTTAGTATGAGGGACATCTGTGCAGCAATGAAAGCACTCTGGCTATGAGACATTCAATTGACACCCTCAGTACACTTTCTTTACATAGATTGGTGGTGTTGAGGCAACTGCATCCCTGAAATAGGGTTGGAGACTGAAATCAGAGAAACTAAAAGATAATAAAGAAAAGATCTGTTGGAAGTGGATGCTTTGGGCTTTTTGTATTACAGACAGATAAAAAATTAATGTTAACCACACTTCCTACCTGGCAGGGAATTTTCAGGAGATGATAGAAAAGTAAAGTATTGCATGAGTGGAGAAAAAACTCTTATGTATTCCAATGACAGTTATTTAAAGGACAATACTTAATTACCATGAGGTGATCTGCCATTACTCTAAAGCATTTTGCAAATGGATTGCCAACTGAGAAAAACAGTTTCCTGAACATTTCTAGCTGTATAAAAGGTTTTTAGGTGTGATTGACAAAATGTGTGCCTTGTAACTTGCTGCCTCAATGATATGACGTCTATTTTAATCTTAATTGTATTGTCTTTTCAGGAAGCTCAAGTGGTGGAAAGCCATCTGCAGAAAACAGCTCTGGTGAAACTCCAAGTGAAGTTACCTCCCTGGAGAGCCAGCCCCTGGGGGATGAGGCAGCTTACAGCAGATAGGGAGTCACAGGGCTGTGGGGTGGCTTTGTCACACAGTTGTGCATCCACACAACCATCTCACACCAGATGAACAACAGTTCCTTTAGTTAACTTTCTCAACAAGTAGACCTTTCAATAAAGTAGTTTTCAAAAAAATTATGAATATGGCACAAAATAAGCACTACAGCTATTGCTTTAAGTCAAAAGAGACTGTAATTTGAAAAAAATAAAGTATTAATAAAAACTGCAAAACCAAAATAAATATACTTGGTCTTTTTTTCTTGCAACTACCCAAATGCCAGCATATTCTAGTACCACCAGGCAGAAAAGGACATACATTAAAGCACTCAGAAGCCCCTCATTGATGAGGCTCAAATTTGTTAAATGTCATATCTATCTTGTCCTTTTTTATTACTCATTCTATCACAAGCTGCTGATAGGAGAGGGAGACTGGTTTGGCATTCTGGAGAAAACGAAAGAACTCTAAAATGGGAAGGAAGAACAATTTAAGAAAGGAATTGAGTATGCAGAATCAAGAGTATGCATTGAGTGTGTTCACATGAAGCCAAGCACATGCTATATTCACGATCCCTTGTGAAATTATGTGTAAGACTATTAGGATAAGGCAGAGTATACAGAAGAGATAATGCAAAGAATATGTTAATTAAGGCTTAGATCTTGCCATCCTTGGAACATCTGTGTTTTTAAAGAACAAGGTGAGATACACAATAGTTTTGGAAGCATAAGGAAAATTATAGGATACCTCTAATGCCTCTGAAGGTATTTATTAGAAATACCGTGGAAATATTTATTAGAAATATCAAGTCCAACAGGAGGTTTAATTAAAAAAGCACACATGTCGACTGACTGACAGAGGTTAGGAAATTTTATTCTTAGTGATACTGAGAGGCCAAGTCTGCTTCCACATATAATTCCTAGTAAGAAAAAATACATTCCCAGACTATTTAGGTCATTGTGCTTTAAACTGAAATACCAAGGACTGCAGTGATCTGGTACTGAAGCAATACACAGAAGCACAACTAGAGCCATGCTTTCCCCCTTCCTACTGGAAATGGCTATAATTTTTTAAAAGTGAAGTTTCCTTTAAAACTTCCTGTGAGCACACACAGAGATAACTCAAGTTAATGCCATTTAAGTTATTTAATCTGAACTTTTTGAAAGACAAGCCATCAGAACCTTTCTATATGTGTTGTTTTTAATACTTGAATATATAACCTACAGGATTTTGTGTGATTCTTTCACACAGGAAATATTAGGCAACAGAGAAAAAATGTGGAGTATTAGAAATATTTTACCACATGGAGTTGGAAAGAAAACAACTGACTAAATGGCAATGCTGGATGATGGATTTTTTTTCATACGTACTTAACACATAGAGCTGGAACATCATGGCTGTCATCCTGCTATTGCCCACATCATATAATTCCCTTGGCTAAAATTAAGGACTCAGTCTTTCACCATAGCAGAACCATACTCAATGTTATGTATTACATAAAGACTCACATTCTCTCTGACTTGCTCCAGCTACACTCTATAGCTGTGGCTTATAAAGTAGTAATTATATATTTATGGACTGTTGCTTCTCCCTATGTGAGGCTTAAAAAAATAAACAAAGCCAAAGATCCTCCACATGGTTCTCATTTGATCTTTGAAACACAGACACTGGCCTGGCTGGGATTTTATATAAGCTTCAGGTGTGTAAGAGTTTGGTTAATGTGAAGTGTGATAGCCAGGGCTTTCAACTTTTCGTATTTTTTTTTCTGTTTTTATACGAAGTTGATTTGGCCCAAAGCTGAGGGGTTGCTACTTCCTGCCCTTGCAGATGTGAATCCTCTAGCATGGCCTTTGGTCATGATGATGTTTGCTCCTTCTCCTAGTTTTCCAGCTCCCCAGGGAAGACCCTTTGATTCCAGCACTGGCTAAAACTCAGTGAACTTCAGCTGAGAGCTCATGTGCCCTCAAGGACAATTAAGACAGTTTTGCATCAGGATTCCTGACAAATCTACTCACTCTTTGAGAGGCTGGTGTATGACTGGGTGTGAAGAATGCTGTGTTTCACAGCACAGATTTTGGATCATTACAAAAGCTGTAATTTTCTTGTTTTAAGGGGAGCTCCTTTTCCTTGCTGTTGTTATTCCTCAAATATTCTGCTATCATGGCATGAGAGGCAATGCCTCAGGAGTTAATCTTTCCTGCCTCTTACACAATCACTCTACAGGCAAGTCAATCTAACTGATAGTATCTTCTAGGCCTCTGATCAAAGTCAGATGGGACTGGATATTTTTAAACATTACAGCTGTTTTTAAAAGCTGACTAAGGAACTCTGTAAGTCAGATCCCACTAACCTGTAGGGAATTTGAATGCCCGGTTCCCATTATGGCTTTGAAAACCCCACCCAACATCTGTGCAATGGTCAGTGCTTATTTAGGAGCCTTTTCCCTTTCATGATGGGCGGATGGCCACAGACAAAAGCACCATTGCAATTGGCAGCAGTTCATTGACTCACAAGGGGAGAATTTAACTTTTTGTTTAGCTTCCCTGGTTCAGATTGAGATCTTTAGCAAGACAGACCAAAAAAGCTTGCACTGTTTGGTTTTTTTTTTTTGTTTCATGTGAATAAAACAGTGGCCAGTTTTCAGAGGCAGCCAGCATTTTCATGACCATTATTAGCATACAGGTACTGGCTTACACAAAGAAGTAATGCACACCTCCAGAGGGACTCACATATCCCGGTTTTCAATTCAGGAGAGAATTCAGAGGAGTCACAATCAGCTTACTGCAGCATTTTATATGTGCCACTGAAAGTAATCATTGACTCTGCATGTGTCAGTGTAAGTGAAATGAGAGCCTAAGTTGAAAAGCAAAGAGTCTTGATGTTCTACATTATGCAATCACAATTGCTCAGATATGTCAATTTTAAATAACGGATGATTTTTCAGTGAAAAGTGTTTTGTTTAAAAGATTTTGGCTGAATACCTCAAAAACAGTATACTTAGGTAAGGCAAGGATTTATTTTGGCTCTGAAGAGTTTATTCAGTACTTGTATCTTAAAACACAGGGAATACAAGTGTGAATTTATAGCTGCTCTTTGGAGTGGCAATTCGAAAGTTAATGGCTGGATGCCGGCTACCTGGGAGATTCAGCTCTGAAGTAAAGCTTATGTTAAGGTGAAAGATCACTCAACTAACAACCAACTGCTTGGTTTATCATAGGAAGAGGCCAAAGCAGCAGCATTTAAATTCAGCATCTCAGATCAGCCTAAAGTGCAAAAACATTCATGAAGGGTGTTCATTTAAAATGCTGTCTTGTAGCAGAGTAAGGAGCAGGGCAATTATACAAGTCAGATCCTGTTTCACCTCAGGGATCAGCCTGAGGTGGCAACCAGCAGCACTTTGTTCAGAAGTAGAGGTGTTTCCAGCAATGTTCACCACAGGGCAAGGAAGGATGGACCTCAACCTGACTCTTCCTTTCATCCCAAAAGGAAGCAGTCACTTTCCACCATGTGCTGAAGAGAGCCCTGTGTCATCTCCCCATTTTATCCAAATTCACAAAGGTATTTAGGCACCCAATTTAGTACCTTGGGAGCCAGCTAAGCCAAACACCTGCTATCCTATCCTTCCTTATGGTCTGTAACTCCTACAAGATATGGGGAATAAGGCTTTCAAGCACAGCCATAGTTATGTCTGACAGCCTGGTTTCTGTGACTCCAGAACTCTGTTTTTTCACAGTTTTTCTTGCAGCTTCCCAGGCTGTCAGAACTTATGGCTGCGAGAACAAGGTTAAATCTTTTGCACATGATGATGCGAGGGCTGCATGCCCACCTCAAGGACAAACACTCTCAGGAGACAGGCTCCCATGTCTGTTAAAACATCATCCTGAAAAACTGTTTCTGGCCCAGCCAACACAGTCAAAAACCCCATCACAAGCCTGACTGCTTTCAAAGACAGCAGCTGGCTGGCAGGAGAGGAGGCAAACTCTGACAGACGTGTTTGCTTCAGATCACTTACATGGCAGTTTGCTCCTTTCATGCTTGGTAATAAACGCCTGAACAAGGCTGAGGCTCTCGAATTAGGCAGCAAGCACTCTCTCAAAAGCCTTGGGCCTGCCTTTCCACTGAAGTCAAAAATGTCATCAGAGCCAGATGCTGCAAGCTGCACTGATTCAGAGCAGTGGCACTGAGAGCGGTGACTGTGTTTATGAGGGAATGGATTACTCCTTTGCCAAGATGCCACAAGTGGTCCAAAAGGAACACTCTCTCTGAGAAGCCATTTTTCTTCAACCACCTCTCCACAGCCTTCCACCCTGGAGTCCAGCTCCAGATTTACAACCTTTTTGTCACCTTTTCTGGAATAGATCCCTTGGGCTATGCTTTGCTGTCAGTAAGGCCATTGTCTTACAGACTGGAGCTCCATGAGGCTCGGTGGAAGATTAGAAAGCTAAATTTTGAGTATAATTTCCAGGGATCAAGTAATTGGGATCTGCCCAGACAAGTCTAACATACTCCTTTAATCCACCAACTTTTATTTTGGGTAAAAAATTGACTTTCCTGTTATTATTCTCATTCCTTTCCATTGCATGCAGTTCTCCACAGTTGACCAGGCTGGTTCTGGTAGAGGACCTCATGCTTCCCTGTGTGCATACCTGTCAGTGACCCAAAGCTGGTGACAGAGGTTTAGCTTCATTTCAGCAGCAATGAAAGGCTGGCTGTTCCAATGTAAGCCCCCAAACACATCTACATGGGTTTCTTTTATCGTTCGCTTGAATCCTCTTTTTCTGTCACCTCATGAGGGTTGCAGGATGGGGCTGGAGTGGAAGGCAAATAGGTTTTAAGGTACAGCAATGTAAGAAATTACCCTCAGGAAAAGGTAAGTTAGAGGAGACCCCATTCGTACCCTGCCCATGATGCTGCCATAGGTCAGTTTTGTGTAGAAAACTGTCTTGTTTGTGAAGACACTTGAACTGGGGTAATTATTCCAGACAGGTTCTTCTGCACAAATCAGTTTGCACTGGTGGAGGAGAGGTCCTACTGCTTGTGAAACTCCTAAAAAGGGGCACTTTTCATCTGCAATGATGATGTTTTTGCAAGCACAGAAGTGTATCAAGAAATCCACATTCTCCAACTGATTTTGGTTTCATCACAGCCCCTGTGCCAACAGGAAATGCTGTCCTGGAAGTGTCCTCCTCCATATCCACAGCCCTCTCTGGGCTGCTGAGCCTGAGCTTGCCAGCACTCAGCTTCTTTCCTGCCCGCTCTTCCTTCTGCGCTCTGCAGCTGCTTTTGCTTTTCTCTTTAACCCCTAATTATTTATTTCCATTCTATCCCATTTCTTCTCACTGTCTATATTGATTTCAGACAAATCTTCACCTTCAAGCTGAGCCTCTGATGCAAAGCCAACAGCTGGGTGCACTGCAGAGTTCCAGCAAGGTATCCCTCTGCTCTCCAGGTGAGAGTCCTCACTTCACAAGGACTCCAGTTCCTGCCCATTCTGGTTTCTGTGCTGTGATTCTGTCCTTAACTGCAGAAAACCCCAACAGAATTTTTTATCTGCTGTGAGTAGAAGGTTGTTGTCCTTCTGCTGTGGGGAACTCAGACCTATTCTGCTTCCACTTTTCCTGAGACTTACTTCACATTCCATGATGATGTGAATAAAACATAAAATAGAGGGAGGAAGAAAATTTAAATTAACATAGTGTTTTTAATGTTAAAAGGTGCTTGGGGACTTAGTTTAGTGTTAATTAAAGGAATGGAGCTCTGCAGAAAGCAGGTGATTCACAGCCCCTAAGAGCAACATTTAGGGGTAGTAGATAAAATCTAATGGCAATACTAAAAAGGAAAAAACCAAACAAATTCAAACTGCACTGCAGTGCTGCCTGAGATACGTCTTTAATTCCCACTCAGCATTTTCACTCAACCACCACAGTAAATAGGTCTGTGAATCAAAGTCTGCTGAGATAAAAGAACCTGCATAACAGCTGACAAAAGAAAAGTCTTTTTTTGCCTAATACATTGGAGACGTTGTTTCCAACAAGAACAATTCATCCAAGTGAAATTCTGGCCTCTTGTATTGCAGCCAGATCAAAAATGCTTCCTGCAACTGGCCAAGAAAGCGTCTGGCCCTGGCAGCAGCCTGAAGTTCTTAGTACTGTGAAAGAAAATAGAAAGTCAAATAGAGCTGAGATCTTCTCCCACTGAAGCCCACAGCTAAAATCTCTCTGGCTTCAAATGTGTCTTCCCTGGTGAGAGCAATGGACAGGGAAGAGCAAAGCAAACTTGCTGACACTGCAAGATCACCAAGCCCCAGCCTTTTCTAGAAAAGGGGAGTGCTGAGGGTTGAGACCAGTCCATGGCTAATTTAGAAACAGCTGGGGCAAAATTCCAACCTCCCTCAACACCCTGTGGGCTGCAGTGCAGACAGAACCAGGGCAAGAGGTAGAAGCATCAAAGATCAGATCATGATATTTGATTACTAAATTAGTGTCCCGGTTTGGGCAAATTTTGGGAGACAACCTCCAAAGGGGGTTCCCCCAGAAAAGCTGACTCAAGCGGCCCCTCCGTCAACTGGTCCAGAAAAAATTCTTTAGAGAGAAGTGAAAAAACCTGTTTATTCAACAGTCAAAGCACTCCCCAGCACAAAATGAACAATACTAAACAACAAAACCTCTCACTGCTCCGAGGAGATGACAAATTCAGAAAAGTCTCTCTCATGGGTTGCTCAGTCCCTCCAGTTCTGGAAAATGCTGCAGCCCGGGCCAGGCCCCGGTGGGCCACAGGTGGGAACTCCCAGTGCTCTTCTGGGTTTTCAGTCCAGAGCAGGTTCAAAACAGTCCTAAGGAAAAAAACAAAACCACAGTTCAGGGAATTTCTCTGCTTCAGCTAGCTAAACTAACGAAAAAGCATGAGAGAGCTCTCTCTGGCTGTCCCCTGCAGACACAGTCCAGCAGAAGGATGCAGGGAGCGAGTGCAGTTCCTGATAACAAGCCCTGCTCTTCTTCTCTCCCCCCTCGCTCTCAGAGCCCGTCCTAAAGATGCAGAACTCAAGACTCAGCAGTAACAGACACATGACCAGGTATACAAGCATCACAAAGTCACTGCAGGACACTTAGGTATTGACTTTTTGCAAGAAGGACCAGAGATCTGCAGGGACAGTGAGAGGGGGACACATGTCCACACTCAGGGAATGAGAAGACACATGTCAGAGCATCAGCTGGTGCTGCTGAGGAGAAGGAGGAGAAGGAGGGCCAGGGTTGAGCAGGCTGAACACATGGACACAAAATACTCCCTCTGTCAGTGCAATTCTCCTTCCAGAAATGGTGCATCATGAGACAAACCAGAGACTCAATGCAACTGAAATATTGCTATGATTACACAGGGAGATATGAATAATTAGCTATTTGCCAAGTCTTCCTCCAAAAGCAATGTGCAACAGGCATGTTCCATGCTGCTTGTTAGTAACTTTTAAACAAAAACCCAAGGCAGACCATTTTTAGCAATTCTGGGTGTGCTAGTCGCTGTTAGGAAAAAGTATATTTTATATATATACACATACCCACAAGATTTTGTCACCCTACTAGGATACATTGTTAATTGGTCCCCATAACTGTGAAGTCTTTACACCATTTTTAAATGTCCAGCTAATAGCCCAGAAAAAGGACTTTCTAAAAGCTTTCTGTTGCGCATCATCATCTCCTCATCTTTCACAATGCCAGCTCATCAAATTTACTCTCATATATTTGTTTTGCCCCAGCGGCTGCAGCTTCACTGGGCACTGTTCTTTCTGGCTGTGGTCTGAACGTGTAGAATTGGTGGAATGTGAGAGACATTTCTTTTTATTACAGCTCTGGATCAATCCCTGCAGACAGGCAGCAAATATGATGAATACAGAAATAAGTTGCAGATGCTGAGAGCTGCATCAAGACCGCTTATCTTAAATTCCCAAAATACAGAGTACTATTTGTAGCTGAAGGGAAACTTTAAAAGCATTTAGCAGTGCCAGGTTTCTCTGTAACTAGACAACACTACTCTAGTTGCTTATGCCTGCAGAAATTGCAGATGCCACAGAGATTCACTGACCCACAGCAAGATCCCAGTGAAGGAACTGGGAGGCTCTGCTCCAGCGCTGGGGTGATCTGATAAGGGCTATGGGGCCAGACATCCTTCCATAGACATCTGCTGGGTTTCCTTATTACCTTCCAGGGTCTTCTTGTGAACAACTTTATTAAATGAATGCGTAAATGAATGTCATAAAAATAGTGAACAGGGTGGTGACTAAAGCCCGGACAGACAAGGTTGTTGTCAGTCTCAAAACAGCATGTATCATCTCAGTTATTAATGGCCAAAACTGTCAGGAGAGTTTAAAACTTTCCAGATTGTCGTCCAGTAGCTGGTGAGTCAGACACAGCCTTCAGATGAAGAGCTGAAGTTTTCTTTCATTTTTCTTCTCTGCTGAAGGAATCCAAACATTCAAAACTCTGAAAAGGCTCAGGCTACCATTCAGGGTTCCTTTGGGACAAAAGGTTGATTCTCAATGAAGGAAAATGAAGTGTTGATAGATCTAACTGCTGCACAAAATGCAGAAAAGAGTAAAAAGAGGAAGGATATGGCAGTGTATTTCTTCTTGCATAAGGTCTTTGCTCTTTGGGGATATTTTGTTGTGGAGGAAGCAGTCACTCTTCCACCACAAAGACCAAGGCAGAAATTTTCAGTCTTCAGACTGTTAATTTGAAATAGTAGAATACTTTTTGTATTCAATTCCAAAGAGGAAAAAGCAGAATAGAAAATTGACTGTCTTTTTTTTTCTCTTTAATTGATTGGGAGAAAATGTCTGTCCAGCAAACAGGAGTCCCTGTATCCTTTGCTTTTGCAAGCTACTCAACAGCCTTCATTTCATCGTATCTCAAGAAATCACCATCAGTCTGGGGCCAGGTGTTTCACTATGACTCCAAATGTCTGGATGACTTCAATCCTTCCTGATCTTCATTGACAGAGTGATTTGAAATGTTTTATCCTGACCAAAAAATATTTATGTTTTCTCTTCCTGTGTTCCCTAGTATTATTTATTGTCCCTCAGAACTAATCATTCTGAAAGGGAGGATGATGTGAAGTGGTGGTGACAATCCAGGGCCAGGAAACACGGGAGAAATTGCCTGTCTTGCACAGAGGATTCATCAGAGCAGGAGGTCAGAGATAAGTTCCAGCTTTATTTATTTCACTAATACAGCTGTAGCTACTATAGATAATGCAAAGAAGTAACTACATAAAACTGCATTTTTTAATATTTACTAATAACATCTCATCTTTTCCCCCTGTTATTTACAAAATGTCAGGAGTAAGTTTTTCCGGTGCCTTTTGACCACCCACAGGTGTTGGCAGAGGATGTACCTCCAGCTCAGCAGGTTCCCCTGCAGGAGAGACAGAGCAGCCTAGGGTGTAGACTGAAACTTCTTCCCAGGCTGATGCACCTCATGGATCAGATGTTTCATGGCCTAAAACTCTAATAACTGATTAGTAGCTACTGAGGAATTCTTGTGAGACACCCCAATCTGGGTTGAGGAGTGATCACATGGTCTTAAAATTTTCCTGTGAGCGGGGGACTCCCCAGTTCAGTTTGTCTCTCTTTTGGGATGAATTATCAAAATGAAATCCTGACAGTCCCATCTGCTGTATGGACTGTGCACATCAGTCAAAATATTACCCATCTCCAGTTCCCTCTTCCTTCACTCTCCTGAAGACAGAGATTTGAATACATATTGAAAAAAATTTGAAGTGATAGGTTTATCAGGATTTGATTTTTTCATCTTAGTCTTTTTTAAATATGAACAGTTATTTTTCATTTAGGTGGTATCTCAGTGTCTGAGACAGTCAATGAGCTAAGAAAAGGGCAAAGAATTGCAGAAAACACAGCTGAAAGATAAATTTCCTACTCAGGCTTTCTCTTGAAGATCAGTTTTGGAGTCTGTCCTTCAGAATGAAGATTCTCTATTACCCAACTACCTTAGAGCTCAGAAACATCAGCCAGTCTTTAGTTAATCTCTGGTTTCTACTGCAATCCCTTTGAGAGGAGCCCTGGTTCCACACTGTTCTCACCAGCCCAGTAGCCTGACCTGCTCTCTAAGCAGCTCCTCTGACCTCTCTCAGCCTGAAGATGTTCCTTGCCACAAGCATCCCAAACACTCTCTCCTCATCTAATGTTCTCTCATCAGGATTCCTGGCTTGAGACATTTGGCTCAATCACAGCTGCTAAGATTTCTTGGAAATTCAACCACAGTTTCATAATTCCAGGGCTTGTGTTCATTTTTTTCTTTCATGTTGAGATGTGAAAACATGGGTTTCTTGTCTGCTGTGATGGAAATTCCATCGTGCCGATGGCCGTATATTCCTTTTTTCCCTAGTCCCAAAAATGCTGTATGCTTTGTGGGCTTGTCATGTGATAAAAACAGATATTCTCAATTATGTTCAGTGCCTGCATTAATGAAAAGATTTTCAATTCTACCAGAGTTAATTTTGTATTTTTGCAAGCAGGCATTTTGTTTCTAAGTGTTATTAATTCCAGTGTTACTAACATAACCTGGAAACCTGGAAGCTGAATATTCCCTTTACTCCAATTTTTCACACTGCCAAGTTCAGAGAAACTTTTAGCAAAAAAAGCAGTCGACTCTTGGATGTTTCCACTTGTCATCATGTCACCAGTGTTGATGGCTGTACCCAGTTACCTTTGGTAACGGGCGAGACACCAGTAATCCCATCCTGTCTGCAAAACCTTTCAGAACCTCGTGCCTCTGTCAGATCTATTTAGTTGAGTGAATTGATAAACAGTGCTCAGATTCATCAGGGCAAAGGGTTTTGGAACTGAATAACAATTACCCTTTTAAAGCTGAAGACAAAATCATCAGCCTTCCTTACTAAAGACTGAAGAATTTTAGACCAGGCTCTTGTTTTGATTTAACACATTCCATTCATTACTTCTGTCTGAAATCAATTAATCAATAAAGCATGATCCTACACAGGTTTTAAGCATTTTAGATTTGGCTAGCAGGTTCAACAACACTTTTGAAACTGGACTCTTTTGTAAACCCTCCTAATGAAAAGCTTACTATCCTTAACACTTAATGTCTAATCATGCAACCATGGCTACAATGCCTTCTTCCAGGCATAGAAGGAAAATTAAATGGGATTTGTGACTGACTGCAGTGGATTACTTGACCTGTTTAAAAATGCTATTTTTAAAAAGTGTGCAGTTCTGGGTTCTGCAATGTAGGAAGGATATAGGGCTGTTAGAGAGTATCCAAAGGGTTGGGAGGATGGAGAAGGGTCTGGAGGGGAACCCATAGGAGGAGCAGCTGAGGTCGTGGTCTGCTCAGCCTGAATGAGACTGAGGGGAGACATTGCAGTCTGCAACTTCTTCAGGAGGGGAAGCAGAGAGGCAGAGACTGATCTCTTCTCTCTGGTGATCAGTGAGAGAACTTGAGGGAATGGCCTGAAGGAAACTCATGGGAAGTTTATGTTGGATATCAGGAACAGCTTTTTCATCTACAGGTTGATTGAGCTCTGCAACAAGCTCCCCAGCCCCACCGCGACAGAGTTCAAGAAATGCTTGGACAACGTTGGACAAGGCACATGATGAGATTGTCAGGATGTTCCATGCAGGGACAGGACTTTATTGGCCGTTGTATGTCCCTTCCAACTCAAGATATAATTCTATGGTTCAGTGAGAAGTGCTTCCACTCCCCAAGGTCCTACTGAACAGGTCCAATGATTTATTTTTCTGCTACACCTTTCCCAGAAAACTTGCTGAGGATAATTTACATGCCACTGCTGACCCGTGTGGAAAGACATATTTCTTATGGATTGACAGACACCCCATTTATGCCCTCTAAGATACTATTTTTTGCATTCAAATTTTTTGAACAACATAATTTCCATTTATATGTCAAGTATAGAATCTCCATTATAGGATCTAAATCATCAAGCAAGCTATGGTTTCAGGACGCCTGATAATTACCAAGGATCCAAGAAGGCTCAGCTCACTTTGCCACTGCTGAGAAATGCCCAGGAAATTAAACTTCGGACACATTTAAATGACTTTTTAAAGTTATTATTCATATATTTTCTTTTCTTCAGAACCTAGAGTTTTATGGCAATCTCTATACACAAGTTATGAATGTGAAGTCTGTAGCTATGTCTGCAGCATTGAACTACCCTTCATGCAGGAGAGGGGAAGGGCACCTGCAAAAAAATGAGACATGTAGAGAGGAATTACAAGTTCCTCATTTGCAGAGAGAAGGGCACCTGGCACACTGCTCTTCAAAGCCTTTCCTAAGCTCTGAAGTATAAAATCAGTGACACGATGAAAAATATGAAACAAGTGTCTACAAGAACCAGAGTCTGAACTTGGACTCCCTTCAATTTCATATCTCAATTATAAAATAATCTTTAATTTTCAGTCTGTGCTTAAACAAATATACTTTCACTAGGTTCATTTGCCATCTTTACTCTTCTTAAATTTCCATCCACCTTGTTTGCGTTACAGATTTTGTTTATAATCTCTTTGTCCAGCCAATATTTTTTTTCTTCTCTGTCAATGTACACATGGAGGATCTGCTTTCCTGGTGATTTATGAGCTCTGGGACCCACTGCCTGGAGATTGCCACTGGATCCTGGCCAAGGGCTGTCTTTGAGCTATGTCTGCAAACATGGGTCAGAGTTCATGTTCATTTTGTAGGACTATAATTAGCACAGCAGGTTTAGGCAGGAAACTGCTCCCTCTAGACCCAGTTTCAAGGCAATTAGGGTTGTGCTTTTTCACCACAGTGCTTCTGAGCTAGACCCTGTCTGTCCCACAGCAAGAATAACAAGAGAAGCACCCGTTATGTGTATTGTTGTGGCTTGGCATGAGGAAAGAAAACACATTTATATAGTTCTATTTATACCTCAGGCCAGGGGAGATTGTGGTGAAGGTTTTTAGTGAGTTTCTGTTTTCCAAAGATATTGACACGTATATGTACTGCAAGTAGTAATCACTTACATGGGGCAAAAAAACCCAATCCTCAGTTTTAGGAGGTATTTCCATCAAGGATATACTGCCCTTTCAGTACTGCTCCAGCACTAGACACTTTTAAGATGACCACGTGTGTTATAAGAGCTAATTTCATAAGTGAAATATTTTAACCTCATTATCAGATCCCAGAGGGCCGTTAACCAAAGTTCAGGAACTGGACAGGAATGAGATGGTGGAATTTGTCCTTGCACAGAGGACACACATTGTTCCCGTCCACTTCAATGCTATTTTGGAGCACTCTTTCATGGTGTCTGCTCTGGCCTTTAGCAAAGGTTGGTATTTTCTCAGAATATTTTTATGTTGAAAGGCACTCCACAACTTGTGGGAGTTCTGTGGAGGGCATATAGAATGTAATTAAGGTCACCTACAATAATTAAATTATGCATCTGTTATGCCTGCATTCCAAATGAAGAGAGCTACATGCCCTCTTCAGTCAATCCCAGGGAAAATTGTTCTCATATGAAAAGAGGTGTTTAAAATAAATTGGCTTAATCCCCACTCCCTCCTTCTGCTGTCTTCTTCTGATGGCTCTGGAATGTCAACACAGGATGATTAACCTAGCTCAGGCATCTTAACTTTTACATAGCCAGATTGATGGACTCTGCCTTGATCTCCATCCTATGTCGTATTTAGAAGGAGTGACAGGACCAGACTGTCAAACTGGTGAGACCTGGAAGAACAATATTATCATTAAAAGACCCATAATTTTTGTTTTCCTTTAAAAGACAGCTTTGAAGTAATGTGATTTTGCAAGGCTTTGCTGGTTCTTTTAAACAAAAGTACATTTCTATCCCTCATGGTTCGGTTGAAAAGCAAATTTGTTTGTGTAAAAATGTGGCAGGGAAATGAAAACAGTTCCAAATTCTGAATGTGGAGCAATATTACTGTTAGCCTTGTCCTGCAGTTTTTGAATCAGTGATGGAACTGGGATTACTGGGGAAGAACTAGCAGAAAAAGAATCTATTTATAGTAAAATACTCATCCTCCCTGCCACGACTGAGATATTGTCTTATTAAAGATATTCTTTTATTAAAGAACAGCACTTGGAGCATGAACAACCACGCAGATTGCAGTCATATCTTCTTTTATTTTCTGGCTATATGTGATATTTAGCTAAGGGTAATTTAAATCCTAGTTCTTGAGCAAATGTTTGTGATTAATAAATATTCAGGAACAAGAACTGTGAGATTCTGGAGAGGTTTTATTTAGGAAAATTTTAAATTCACTACACAGCAAAGAACACAAAAGGAATACAGAAAATCTCTTCTAGACCAACATGTTTATGACATTAAAGCAAATATAATTATTCACAGATGAATAATTTGTCCAAATAAATTCAAATCCAAGAACAATAAATCATAGACTCATATACAAAACCTCTCCATCCTATTCCCTATAAACAATAATCCAGACACAAAAATAAAAAGTGAACAAAAAAAAGTTTGCCCTTATTTAGTCATATAATGAGAAAAAAAGAGGAGCTTTTACTAAAAAAGAGATCGACCCTTGGATTTTTCTCCTTTTCATCACATCTGATGGTTAGATCGTTCATGATTTTAGTCTATGATGGACTTCTCATCCCATGACTGGGCTTGTGCTTTATTTTGGAAGACATAAGCTGTTTTAGTTCCAGTAAACCCCCATAGTTTTGCTTCAGAATTGCAAGTTGGCAACATAGGTTCTACTTTTAAACTTCAAGTCTGTATTTCATTTCAGGACATAAACTTATTTTAGCCATCATGGGGCTTCAGTTGAGTAAAAAAACATTGCCTCCCTTCCCACCCTTGTTAAACACTTTCTAATCATCCATAGGTTAATTTTTTATTACATCCTGTCTTAAGAGAAGAGACATTCTGAATCCCAGAACACAAAATATTTCAGCATCACAGTCTTTGTTGTGTGTTCACGCTGCAGGGACAGAGGGCATCTTATGTGAGGAGCAGATGCCGAACGTTTAAAGATGACAAGTTACATAAAAGTTACACTTCACACATCAATATTTAGCCAGCATAGTCCCCTATTTCAGTGTAACAGACATTCCATCATCCCACCAGGCATCCCAAGCAGTGCTTTTTTTAATTTTTCTTTTTTTAAGGAGGAAAGAGAAGGAAATATTTTGTCATTGTGGAAGGAGAGTTAGCTGTGGAAGGGGAACATAAATTATCCATGCTGCTGCAGAGCAGTCTTAGCCTTTTTGTCTTGTGAGACATCTGTGATACATATATGGAGGGGGAATGAACACATCCATTCCTGGCAAACCAACCTCTCTTTGTCTTATGTCCTGTAAAAATGTGAGCCTCAACTACCATGAAATAACACTGCCTCATGAAATAACAGGAGGTCTTAATAAAGTATGACCCTCTGGAATTTTTAGTGTCTATGCTAACTTGCAGGTATTCATCAGGATTAGGAACACCAAGCTGGATTCAGACTTGGTTGTGTGGCTACGGCTGTAATGTTAAAATAGGGGAATAGACCTAACTGTGCCATGATCATACCTAAAGTTGAATTTCCAGCACCAAATCTGTTCCAGTTTTGTCCCATGCCAACCAGCACTCTCCTCCAGGTGCTAGTAGCAGCCTGTTGGTGGCCTAGGGGTAGGCTGGTTTACCTGCCTCAGAAAAGAAATCCACGTGAAAGCTCTGGGTTGCTGCTCCTTGTCCGAGCCAGTTTGAAGCATATCTGAGTACCTACAGGCTATGTGGTTGTTACTTAATGTAGGCATAGCTTACAGACCCATCCAAAATGGAAATTAGACTCAAAATTTAAATTAGTCTCTAGACTCAGTAGATCTGTGGCAGGAAAAGTCATTCACTGAAGAAGTTGCCAGAACTAAGATACCATAACTTGCTTATAATAAAAGTTTACTACATTAGGTTCACTAAGGTCACAAACTTGTAGCAAAATGTGTACTCTCTGTACACATGCCCTTGGTTGTGGGAACCCTCACAGGTATAGTGGTTTTCCTGTGAGGAGTCTGTCTACAGCTCTGCAGCTTGGCTGGGTGTGCTTTGGGTTTTAGTGGTCTGGGTGTAGAAGGGTTAATCCTCTGTGCCTCTTTTAGTCATGTTGCAAGACATGGGAAAAGAAAAACACTGTCTCTGTAAAAATAAATACCATGGTCAATAAAAGCTAAAATAGCAGCGAAGCAAATTTACAAATCCAAACATTTCACATTTACATAGTATTCAATTTGCTATAAACTTGGGTTACTCTTGAAGTGTGTGTGTGGTAAATACCAATTTACAATGAGCAGCAGGGTGTCAGTGGATAAATAATAATCTTGGACAAGGCCAGATGAACCAGGTGCTAAGAAGAGCAACAAGAGCAAAGCTTCAGCTCTTCCTCAACTGTTCTGCTGTGCTTCTCTGGGACGTACTGTTCACCAGAGCAGTACCAGAACCAGGCTGGTTGTCACAGAATCATAGAGCACTTTGAGGTGGAAGGAAACAGAAGGATCTCCTTGTTCCAAGCCCTCCTGCCTTGGGCAGGGACACCTCCCACTGGTCCAGGTTGCTCAAGACCCTGTCCAGTCTGGTGTTCAATACCTCCAGGCCTGGGGCATCCACAGCTTCTTTCTCTGGACAACCTCTGCCAGTGCCTCACCACTTTCACAGTAAAGTTTTCTTCCTAATATCTAATCTAAATTTACCCTCTTTCAGTTCTAACTGGTCTGAGCTATCATCCTGTGAAAGCAGTGCACACAGGCCAGGGAAAAGTGTGCCCTCTGTGTGAGTTTCAGGATCATATGCACATCACGTCCTGCTTAAAGGACTGCATTAGAGCAGCTGAGATACTGTGGATGCAGCATCTCTTGATCTTTAGGGGATTTTTTTTTTATTTTTTGCAATGCTCCCCATTACACAAAGGCAAATATTTACCAGTTACAGTTCTGCTGCCTGGAGACATATGCCTAAGTATTTTTTATTTAGTTTACTTCCTGGACTGAACATCCTCAAGCAGGAAAACAGCTGGACAAGGTTCCTGCAACTTTCAAAGAGGGTCGATCACCTGGACCATCCTCATTAATGCATAATGAGCTTCTCTCTGAAAACTTCTATTCCTTTTTACTTTTTCTGTCTTTCTCATCCTTTGACAATGTAGGTAGTCTCAAATCAAAGTTAGTTGGCCTAAGTGATAGTTCAAAGTCACCTAGGAACCTTGTAGTAAAGTCCTGTCTCCTAAGACCTTTGTTTAGTGCTTTATATGTTGCAGTGGTAGAAGGAAAATCAAGCAGTAACCTTTAACAGCTTTGCTAATAACATTGCCATATTTAGGCTGCCCTTGAATTATTTAAATGTTATTGTAAAATCTAGAGTCTACTACCCAGACTGCAGTATTCAAATAACATTAAAGATCACTCAGAGCTAAAAAAATACTTTCTGATTGACCCAAAGTGCCTGGGTTTGGGTGGAGGGACTCATCATTCTCTGAGGGCTCTCGCTGTAAGCACAACATGAGACATATGCTGTAATACTTGAGCAATGTGGAGGGAATTAGGGGTAAACTGGAAACCTTAATTAGGCTTTTCATTACGGTCATGGGTTGCAGCCAGGCCTACAACGTTATTTAAACATAAGGTTTGTGGGTTTCATTTCCATGACCCTTTTCCAAGGGAAATGATGGGATTCAAGTAACAGAGGATGCTTCTTGCAGTGTGTAAAGAGTATGATGCATCTCAAATAGCATTCCCATTACACATTGTGAAAATAACAATCTTTTTTTGTTGTTGTTGTTTGGAGGGCTGTTGGGGATTCCAGGGTTCTTTCACCATTTATGGATACCGATATATTCTATACTAATGGAGGTGGCTGCTTAGTGAAAAATCAAGTGGGTTATTCATGTGTGTAAAACATGGATTAAAATGTGTTGTTTGGTTATTTCAACTTTTAAAATGTTTACTATGAATAATTTAAGAAGAATGAAAACATTAATTCTTTCTTAAGACTAGAGAAGTAGACACAGAAGACACAAATGGGAAGAATTTGTAAGTTGCATGGGCAAGTACATTTCAGGCTGCACATATATTAAATGTATGTATTCTAGCCATTCAAGGGTGAATATGGGCCCAGAACTAAAAGGTGCAGAAACCTTGTGCCCACATCATTCCGTGCTGGCAGTCTCTGGTGGTCACAGTGCCCAGCAGTTGGCACTGGTGTTTTCTTGGCATCAAGTCCTCTGTGCCTCTGAGATATTGTTACCAGCTTATGTGCTTTAGTTCTGCTTCAGCTGCTCAAAGCTGTTTGTGGACCACAGCGTGGACCAGGGTGTTTTGATGGGATGGGTCAGCAGACTACATGACCTGCCTTGGAGCAATGCTTGGGTTGGAAGATGCAGGGCTGGAGGTTGAAGCTCTGTACATTGCAGACTTGTTCTGTTTAGTGGCAAGGACCTTTAAGCTGAATTGTGCCCCAAGACAGGTTTTGTTTTTCAGGAAGAAACAGTTCACTCCAAAAGAAAGTACAAGTTACAATCAGCATTAAGTCAAAGTGAATGATGAGTGGATTTGAAGGTATATTTTTGGGTGGTGTTTTCTGACAGAGGGAATGTATCCCCCAGCATTCACAAAGGAAGAGTGGAAACAGACAAGTGCCTCATTCAGAGATTGGGGTCAACAAATAAGTCATGTGGCTCTTGCTG
This sequence comes from Bombycilla garrulus, assembly GCA_013400315.1. NCBI lineage: Eukaryota > Metazoa > Chordata > Aves > Passeriformes > Bombycillidae > Bombycilla > Bombycilla garrulus. The sequence continues at coordinate 1,610,141 of VXBU01018924.1, read as the reverse complement.
GTGTAATTCATATTTTGCATTGTGCAAGCTGAAATCACAAATACAAGAACTTAAATGTGGGACTAGTAAGTGGCCTCAGCAAAAAAATCCAGAGAAACAAACACAAAGCTTTGAGTTAATAACATGTTGTTCACAACTCTTCAAGAGAATTTCCAATAAAAACATATTTTGCAGTATCTTCAGAACAAGACCCATTAAAAAATTTCTGGGGGCAGTAAGGAAATAAAGCCGTGAGTTTAAGCTTACTATACAAATGTTCAATCTGTAATTAATTTGAATAACTAAAGAAATCACATTTTCTAGAAAGCATTCCAGAGTAGAAGATCACAGCTGGTGGCACTCAGCCCTCAAAAGAGCAGCCAGTGATAGCTTTATGGGGAGGAGCATGCCCTGCCAGAAGTAACCTCATCATCTGCAAAGAAACCCTCCACAGATTTCAGTAACCTCCTCTGCTCCTTGTGTCTCCTGCACTGCCTTCACAGCTGGTAGGTCACAACGTTCTCAGCAACTGCCTCAGTGGTGATGCAGCATAAGATTTGAGCAACACAGTATTTAACCTAACCTTGTCATAGCACAGAGAGAGTTATAGAGACATTTGTCAGACTTTCTGGACTATTCTAACCTCTCTAAAAAATGAAAGAAGAGCATTTCTGTCCACTGGCCTTAAAAGTTTCACTGCAAGGAAGGCTAGGGTTAAGAGATGTGCCTTTTTCTGTTATTGTGTGGAATTTCAGATGCATTCACCCGTGCTGCACTTTAGTAATAAAACCAGCATTTTTCTGTCACAGGTGACTTTCAAGAAAATTCTGTGAGCCTGTTAACAATGCTGGAACATGAATGCGTGACCACATATATTTGTGTTTTACACAGCACAGCCTCTGTCAGTAAAACCCCACTGCCAGGAGTAAAGAGACATAAAAGCAGGAGGCAAAAAAAGACAAGATCTCTGTGTAAACTCACCTGTGCCCACCACATCAGGCTCAGCAGCCCAGCACTGCTCAACACCTGCAGGCTGTGGCTCAGAGGTTTCCTGCAAGGGTTTTAGACCAGCTCCGTCTCTGCTCTGGAGCTCGAGACTCGGCTCAAGCTGTGCCGCTGCTGCTGAGTGTGGAGAATGATGCAAAAACATTGTGGGATTCTTCCATTACCACAAAAAAAAAGGAGAAATCCATGGGAGCAGCATATTAGAAATCCAAGCAAACAAACAGCAATGCATGAAAAGAAAGCTGCTTTCTTCCTTCAGTAAAAAAAAAAACAAATTCCTGGGAAACTGCATATTAAAAAAGCAAATAAACAAGGGGAAATATGCAGATGAAAACGTTTTCATTGCTAGTTAAGTCTTAAACAACTAAGAACATAATTTATGATTGCATCTGCAGTCTTCATTGAATTCTTCTTAAAAATAGATATTTATTATACAATTTATTTAGTGTTATCTATTCATTTTCAAAGAGAAAATTTTGAAAGTGGTCATAAAACCAAGTGGTGTCAGAGGTCAGCCAGTGGCCTAATTATCCCAATAATCAAACGAAAACCTTGTGCACTGCTCTGACATCTTCTGCTAGATGATTTAACAAAATCACCGATAGATTGCTTGTACTAATTTATATTTTTTAGTTATTACTTTTTTGGATACTCCATGTGTCTGTACGCTGGGAGTCTCATCCTGAAGTCTCAAACTCTTTTCATCACTTGTTCAGCATTTCTCATAGCAGAAATGGAAGCAGTGAGGTTTGCCCATAAACTTAAGTATCTCAACTGAAAATGCACTAAAAGAAAGAAAATCAGGAGTCATCAGGAATAGAAGCTTGACTTTATTGATGAAAATGGTGTCAAAACCTCAGAAAAGAAAAAAAAACCAACCCCACAATAGTTTTAGTTAGAAGTACAATTGGCAAGTAAAAGCAATAAGTGCAAGCAATTTAAAAATAAAACAGTATTAAAAATGAAAAGGTTGGGAATATGTTTTGGGATTCCTCTCTAACTAGATGGTTGATAAGAGAAGCTGGACACTATCCAGAGTTAAAAGGGCCAAAGGCAAGAAGAAGGAGGGGTTTTAAAAGTATATCAGGAACAATTTAAATGCCAATAACAATGGAGGTAGCACCCTTCCAGTCTGTATTTGGGAGCAAGAAGGGTGATACCCCGAGATCACATGAGGATGACAAACTACCTTCTAAACCTGTAGTGTTCAGAGAGCAAAAACAACAGCAGGTCTGGATAGCTTTGACTCAGGCATCTTAAAGTGAAGCTGATGTTGTGTCTGGTTCCCTGATGTTTCCTTTTAATCTCACAGTACTGGGGAAACTACAAATGACTGGAAAAATGTTAATTCTCTGCCAATGTTTGTTGAAGGCAAACAAGACAATGCAAAGATAGGCTTGAAGTCAACGAGCTGTTTGTATTAAAAAGAGACATGTTCATAAATCAACAAGAAGGCTCAAGGCTAGGACTGCAATTAATGACTGTTTACAACATGCTAACATGCTTATTTAACAAAACTGATACAATGTATATGGCAATAAACTGAATAAGAAGACTGCATAGCTTGAACATGCTCTAGATATTTTAGGATTTTAGTACCAAATAATTTTCTGAATAAACTACAATAAAATATGCCCTGTACAACACTGAAGCACATATATTAATGGATTAAAGAACCATTTAACTGGCAGGTATCAATTTATTTACTTTTTTTAGTGAGTAGATTTTAACAAGCAATAGATCCCTTAGTGGATTTCACAGAGATTGGTCCAAACCCAAGTTTTTATCAGCAGCTTTGGGGTTGAAACTAGATCTTCCCAATGGCATAAATCTTGTCAGACTCCTAAATTTTTCCCATGCTTAACCAATAATAAAGAGATGATGAAACATTCTATAAATTAGGGATATTCAAAGTAAATGTGAGTGCATAAAGGTGGCAGCTGAGCCCTAGAAGTGCAGATCAAAGAAGACCTAGAGATGATATTGGATGCACAGATGAATTTGAACCTTAAGAATGATGCTGGGGGAAATGACATCATTACTGTGATAATCAGACTTACACAAGGGAGGAAAGTGAGTAAGAGAAGGGATGTGATTCCTATCTGGTTTTGTAGCAGCAGTGTCTACTGGAGTACTACACCTTGGCCTGATAACTCTGTTTTTAAAGGGATGCTGAAAAATCGCACAGGAAGCAGAGAACTGCCATAGGAAAAAAAAAAAGAACAAAACAAAACCAACAGGGCAGCAAGAAAATATCTCATAATAAACAAGTTATTAGAAATAAACAAGTTATTAGAAAATTTAGCTTCTGTAAGCTACTAGGTAAGAAGAATGAGATGCTTCTTAGAGGCATTGAGAGAACACCAAAAGAAGTTGTGCAGAATACAAAAACTATAAGTTAATATGAGACAAGCTTAGGGTCGAGGAAAGATCTACCAGTTTCTGCAAAGGCAGACTGATTAGATTGCTGAAACAAGTCAGCAAAAGGAGTTGTGGCTGCTCGGTCTCCTGCTGTTTCCAGTCATGGCTGGAGGGTTTTCAAGATAATCTTTTAGCATGATCTGATTCCATGCAACTGGGTCATATTCTGTGACTTACAATTCACATGATGCAAGAAAGGTGGTCTTAAATCCTGTAAAAATGGCCCTGCTCTGAGCAGGTAATGCATAAGTTATATCTATATATTACTGCACAGAAATTCAGAGCACACTTCATTCATATGTGTAGGCATATCTAGGTTTTTAATGAAGCATTATGAATCAGGATATATGATTTCCCCAAATTTTCTCTATTCTTTTTGACCTATTTTTCTTCATTTATTGGTAGAAATCAAGCATGTCAAACCTGGCTGCTAGCTCAGTCTCCCATGTACGTATCTGGCACTGCATATGCAGCAATGAGTCATTTCCACCACACAGCAAATTTCCTCATGGAAAAAGCCAAACAAACCCAAACCCCCAAAGCAGTCAGTTCCATGGAAGAGTGACTTCTGCAGATTCCTACAGAAGTCAGTGAGTAGATGTGAGATCAAACAGCGCACATCTCTGCACACGACCAAACCAATGCAGGTTCTCTGTGTGGTCAAACTCTGAGCCACTTGGTCTAGTGGAAGATGTCCCAGCCCACCGCAGAGGGGTTGGAACTTGATGATCTTTGTGGTGTCTTCCAACCCAATGCATTCTATGATTCTAGGATGGTGATTCCGTGGACAACCAAGCAGTAATATGGGGTTGAGGGGATGGTTCACCTTCAGAAGTACTCACCTGTGTGTGGGCGGATAACCATGAACTCCACTGGCTCAGCTGGCTGTGACTGCTGACCAGACAGCTCAGGCGTGCCTCCTACTGTGGCAGATGTTATGAAGACACTTTTATTTGTCCTATAGATCTTCCCTGTTGTTGAGGGTTTTATATGAGTACCATACAGGGCCAAACTGAATGCGTTGGTCTGGCCTGTGCTGGAATTACTCTTATTTCATACGGTAAAGGAAAATAGATGTCTGAGCTATTTTAGGATACAGCCAAGCAAATGACTTCAACACATGAATAAACAGCATGAAAATAAATTAATCCTAGATAAACTTTGACCAAATCGGGGGAAGATGGGTTTATATCTCCGCCATTGTAAAACTGTCTCAAATGAAAAAAAATTTTTAAAAATTTAACATTCTACCTTGATGCAGCTCTACATGTCACTTGCTTCTTTCCCCTTTTTGCTCTCATCTGATCCTGGAGTTAAGGAACAGCTCCCAAAATTGTGGCCAACAACACATGATAATGTCATGATGTAATATAATTTCCCCTCCGTGGTCCATATGTGCTAAGACAGAGACTATGCTGATATGGTCTATATATAAGATAATGACAATATTTCCTAAAGCAGTGCAATTTTTTACTGCTTATGGTGGGTTCCAAGTCGTTACCACATGTTTCAAGCAGTATTTCCTTAACCTCATGATTAGTAGGGTGAGTGCAAGGAAGTGCTGCAAGGAATTGCTAAAGATGAGGGTCATTTATACAAAAGGTCCTTTTATTTTTTTCTATTTACAACAAGAGAATGTGGCAGTCACATAATGCAGAGTTGACCTCAGATCAACACGTGCAGAATGTCAGGGATATTCAGCTCTGCTACATGTACTCAAGCTCACTGGAAAGGCAGCTCTCAGCGGGGCACTGCTGTCTGCCAGCAGTGCAGCTGGAGGAAGGCTTGGCCTGGATCCCAAATTCAGGGTCACAATCTTCCATATGGTGACAAGTCTGAGCCCAGGTTCAAGTGCCAGGGACTACTGCAAGAAGGGAGTTGTGCTGCTGTGTCCAGTGCTGGCTCCTCCCAGCCTCTCCACAGTAGGTATGAGAACTGCCCAGCAAACAGAAAGAGCAGGCTGAAGATTTGGTGTGCAAATCTCAGAATTCTGAGAGCTCAGTCACTCTGCATGGGCAGGCACAAAGCTGTCTCCAGACACATATTTTATAAACACTTTCAGTTCATAAAAAGGTGTAAGCAAACATCATCAGTTGTAACCTGCCTCTAACCTTGAGCCCACCTCACTGGGGAAAGTCGGACTGTGTGATCTAAAATCGCTTTGAGCATTATGTCTGTGATTTTAAGAGTCATGCTTTTCATACAACAGAAACTGCTCTCGAAATGCTGGATTCTCCAAGGAGCTCGAACTCCTTTATGTTGCTTTGGGGAAGCAGGGCAATTAACTGCTTTAGCTTGCTTTATATCTGCTTTGTGTCCCTGGGGCGTTGCAAACTGCTTTGATGCATTTTCTCCTGCAAAGCCCAGGGCATGCTAATGGTAGGTGTAAGAATAGACATTCTCACCTGGGACAAGGCAACAGAAGCAATCATGCCCAAGAACCTTCCAGAGACCTCGAACACACTGAGGGGCATTGAGCTTAGCACTAGCTGAGGAAGAAGGAGTATACATTTTATGGAGCTTTCCAAACAGTTTGCCAAAAGTCTCACTTCCAGCTAGGAATTGGTACAGAAAATGCTGCTGGATGTGCAAGAACTAGCACGTGTGTGGTTTAAGGGATAAGCTGTGGAAAAAACTATATCATTGGGAGCTAGATCTGGGATTTATATGCCCATTACAACTCCTTGTTCCATGCTGTAATAATATTTGATTATCCCGCCAGCCTGCAGCCCAAGATCATGAAAAGTTCATGCTAAGAAACATCTGTTTTATCATTCATGACAATAATTCAAACAGCAGATAATTTATTCCAGCACTTTCTTCACCACACTTCTCCACAGGAACGCACAGTGGAAACAGCAATCCCTCAGCAAGTACTTGCAGCTCCCAGGGGAGATGACACAAGAAATGTCAGATTTGGGCTTGTTGGTGAGGATGTGTTGCCATTCTGGCTTTTTCTAGAGCAAAAGAAGAAAATTTTAAGAAAATGTGGGAGAGGATTTATGCACAGGAATGTGATTTTGAGACTATTCAATATTCTATTTCTCTTCAAACTTCCCATGCCTCAGTTTCCAAGGAGAGTGTAAAAAAGAGACATCTGTAATTGAATACAGAGGGTTGACACCTTCTACCATTTGACGGCACAACTTTTTGTTAGGCACCTGCTTCTCAGTCCAGTGCAATACTGAGGTTTCTCTTTGCTCACAGAAGAGATAATCCTAGAATATTTCTTCTTAGCAACCTTATCCTGGTGGAAAAGATTTGGTAGAGGATCTGGTTTATCCCAGTCTCTAGCTTGGAGATGAATCACAGACCACATTGGTATGGACTGACAATTCCAGGCATCAGACAAATGCTCCATGAGGACATGCAAGAAGTGGAAATTAGGTCAGTTTACTAAAGATGCCTATAAAAGAATTGCTGGAGCATGTAGGGACAAAATCATGAAGGCCAAAGCCCAAAACAAAACACAACTAGCAAGGGGTGTGAAAGAGAGTAAAGAGCTTCCTATTAATATTTCAGCAGGAGGAAGATGAAGGAAGAAGCTGGTCCTTCACTGAGTGAGGAAGAAAAGGTGATAATGCCTGGAGGACTGAACTGATTAATGCCTTTCATGTTTCAGCCTTCACTAAAACTGCAATGAGCCTATAACTAACATGGTAATACCACGGCTGGGGAGGAACAATTCAGCTGCTAAGGTAAGGCAGGCTAAGGCATCTCATTTAAAGCATTTATTTTTTGTTTTAGTTCAAATTGCAAAACTGGCTAGCCATCCTCTTGAAGGATATGTGAGACCTAGGAGGGAAAGAAAAGGGCAGATATGGGTCTGATGCACTGAAAGAAAAGGAACACCTTGGGAATTATCAGCCAATCTGCATACTGTCAACACCTAGACCATTTTGGAACACTCTGAAAAAAAAATCATGATTAAAAGAACACCAGACTTGACAGATCTTGAAGGTATGGGAGACTGAGTAGAAGAGGATGAAGTTGCTGTGGTGCGATTTCACCTTGGCTGTAGGAAAGCTTTAGCCGCTGTATCACACGAAATTTGCCCAAGCAAATTGGGAATCTAACCCAGATTCTATCCTGTAGTGTGGATAGCTATCTGGTAGGAGATTTATCCTCAGCAGGGGTTTTCTGTGTGGCCCTCTTGTCGTGGAGGAGAAGCTGGAGTGGGGTTTTGGAATGTTGCCCGAAGTCTTTCAAACTCTTTCTGTCTTGAACAGCAGAGCATAGGGGCTACATCTGCTGATGATGCAAGTCTAGGTTTGAAAATTAGAGATCCCATGGAGATCTTATGAAACAATTATTTCAAAAAGGCATTCAGGACAGCAGCAGGCATGAATTTGTCTCAGGCTCCTCAGCTGTATCCACCACACTAACAGTTATTTTCTCCAAGGATGCATTAACAGGATTCACATTTATTTCATTTTCGTATGAAACCTAGTTCAAGGGAAGTACAGACATGGGGAGAAGTAAAGCCCTGCAGGTTACTTGTCCAGCCAGGGCATACCTGAGGATGTATGCTGATGCTGAGATTTTGTTGCTTTTGTCAACCATTTTATCCCAGCGGATTTAAGTGTTGTTGGAGACATCTCCCTCTTCCACTGCAGTGGTGACCAGACTGGCTCACCCAAATGAGAACAGGGTAGTGGCTGTACAGGTGATGCCTGTTTTGGCTTGGTAGTCATTGATCTCAGAGGGAGCAACCACTGCAGTGGGAATAGGTGCCTTTCTATAGAGGAAATAGTCTAGGTTATGAAGAAGGAAATGAGAAGTGAACTGTAGAAAAAATAAAGAGCATTTCTCTGTCTAGTCCCAGTGCTAGCTCTGTTTGGGGCACTCAAAGGATAAGACAGAAGGCTGCAGTGGATATATGTATGCTGTCTTTAAACTCATGAAATTCTGCAATGAAGATCAAAGAAAAGACTTTTTTCCACTGTGCCCAAGAAGCAGTGGACCCACACTACAGCAAGAGAATTTCAGGTGGAGATTGGAAGAGATCACCGCAGAGAAAGTAGAGGGAAGGAGCTGTGCTCACCACAGACAAGGTGAGACAAGCACTCACCAGTAAGAGTTTAGTTAATGCAGGCTGTGCCTTTGGGCAGGGGAGACATGAGAGGAACCCTTTAATCTCTCCCAGCCCTCTGACTGTGTACTCAGATGTATTCCCTTGCCTCCCTCTGCCTCCCATTTTTCCTCTTCATCTCTGGAGCCTGCTCACTAGAGGCTCAGGACCTTGGTCCTGCTCTCAGCCCATATCCTTCCCTGTTCCAAAAACATCTGGAGTCCTGAGGCAGGAGAGAGGGTATGATGACTCTCACCTGAGGAGGTCCCTTGTCATGAGCTGTGCTCCATCACTGATACCCTGATGGAAGTCAGGCCTCTCCATCACCTGTGTGGACTCTTTCCCTGGGCACATTTCAAGAACCCTGATAGTGAATAAATAATGCCAAGAGGTTTTCAACACAGGAAAGCTCTCCAAACTTAGACACTTTGTAATCTCAGCAACTGTTTTAAGCCTCAAATTGGTCAGTTTTTTTTTTCCTGAGTTGTCTTTGGGACATGACAGAAGATGAAGACAGTCCCCATTGTCCAAAGAAAAGGGTTATTTTCCTGGTGAAAAACAAACCAACAACCAAAAAAAAAAAACAATCAACCGACACCAGACACCATGCTGGCTGCAATTTTTCCTCAATATGAGAACTACAGACTTTTCCCTCTGTATATTTTTCTGATGTTTAAACCCAGGGATAGCTAACGCAGCCTAAGAAGCACAGTGTTGTGGATCCCCTATGAGGTCTCACACAGTGTCCCAAAATACACCTTTCTTGACCAAATTTCTTTTTGGAAGCCTGTCCATGCTGAGCACGTGCAGCCTAGACATTCCTCAGGGACTCAACAACTTCAGGTGAGATTAAAGAGAGGTGGACGAAAGCCATATTAAAGGGAAAGAAGTACTGCGAGAACCCAGGAAACTCTTTTTTCACTTGATGAAGAAGAAAAATATTTGTTGGATCAAGGTAGACATCAACCAGCATCTTCCCTGAGCATGTAGGGTCAGGGCTCTGATCCAGCCTGATCTCCTTTTCCCTCAGGCTGAAAACAAATCTATATCATGTCTTCTGCTCCAAAAGGGTGACAGGAGAAGAGGAAGGAAAAATAAGTCCAGAGGGAAACAGTGATCACTGTGTGTGGTGCCCTCAGACCAGGAGAAAGTGGAAAGTTTCATCACACTAGGCAGGGATGGAAAAAAGTAGAACTGATCACAAAGATCAGACCTCAGGGCAGTGATTCTGCTCTGGCACTCCAGGTGTGATACATCACTTCCTGTGCCCTGGTTCCTTTCTTTGCACTGGGATTGTTGCATTGGCAACAGTGTGCAAATGAAATTAGGAAACAAAGTCATAATGCTCCCATTTTGTAAAACTGAGTTCTAGCAGAAATTTTGGTGAACACCTTCCAGGGCACAGAAAAGTAATTTATTTTCTTCATTGTCATATTTTTTAAATTATTCAAACACAACTATCAATGGTAATAAAAATGTGTATATTCTGAATGCTCTCATTTTCCGTCTCCTTCTGCTGAGAAGAGATCTAAAAAGCTCACATAATCAGATCCTCAGTTTATTCATCTTCTTGAGACAGAACCACTCTATATCTACTGGAAAGTGACTGTATCTTTGCACTTTGAAAGCATCCAGGCAGGAATTTGGAATGGACTTAATATGTTACTTCCTAATGCGGTAGTGTGAAAATGGATACCTTTGTTTTCAACTCTTTTGCTTTCATAACCGAGATCAAATTAAGAACAAATATTGGCATGGGGTGGGAGAAGAGGAAGTGTAAATTTCTGCTTGCAAGAAATAAGAAATAAAAATATGAGAACTTGAGATCATGTGGACCATGTGCGCCTAAAGTATTTTTGTGAGCATTACATCAATAAAAGCCACCTTCCCCACAAATTTGTGTCTGGTGGCTGACTGCAAACTCCAGCTGAAGCTATTTTCCTGCAGTCTGACAGGTCTCAGCTGTGTGGCTTCTCTGGCTCTAATAGTGTGTGAATAAACACCTCACTTTTCCCAGAAGTATGATACTCCAATGGGCTCTCTTATCTTCCTCGGTGCCTCCTTTCACAAAGTGCAGGAATGACATCATCAGTGAGATACCCATCTTTCTGACAAAATCTGGCTTGACTTTTCCCAAAACGCTCAAAAATTACTGCGAAGGCACACAGAGAGACAGACGTGAATGCGTACAAAGTGATTGCATAAGCTCCATTTCCCCAGGAAACAGACTGAAAGCAGCTCTGTTGAAAGGGAAACGTTTACTAACCAAATACCACAGGAAACTTTGAATAAAACGTTAACAGAGTTAGAATACAGAATTTGGATATTTGGGCCATGGAGGGAAAATATTTGGTCCCCAAATATTTTATGTTTCAAACAGATTTGATCTTCTGGGAATTTATTCATAACTTTTCTAAACATCTCACAAGGTTTCATTATTATTTTCTTTAATAAGAAAACAGTATGATTTGCTGGAATTTATTAAAAAATATTTTAAAAGCAACACTTGGGCTACAAGACCAGACCTACTTTTCAACAAAAAACAAGGCCATCTCAGACAGGAGATGGTTCTGTTTTATAGACTTCACTTACTTGTTGCACATTTAAGACAATTTCATGGACTTGTTTGGTTGGTTTTTTCCCCAATCAAATGTATGTGTAATCTAACCCAATCTTGGAAATTCACAGACATACCTACTGTGCTCAGTGTGGGAAGCTTCAGTGTGTGACTGAAAAGTTCAAACCTGAGTCTAGTCTTCCCTAGAATAGAATTTCCAGAAAAGAGGAGATTTCCCTGCTCATGTAGCCAACTGCATCCCAGACACTGCAGAATATTGCAGCACTAGTAGAAATAAAAAAAAAAAAGGCAAATTAATGTATAATTTTGCAGTTCTGTGGTCATTGATCTAGAGAATAGAATTGTCAGCGTGTGGATATTATCTGCAGTGGGTGACATCACTTTCTGGAGCATGTCATAAAATCACTTGTCGAGGAGACCATGCTATAAAGCTGACAAACCTACAAAGGGAGCAAGTTGGGCCATTTCAGGAATGTGCGCAATATTTGTTAGGATTTTTCATCCTTTCATAATTTTTTTGCCAATATATTTTCCTCTTTTTTAATGGTCATCAAGAAAAACATCCGCAGGAGGCAAGCCCAAAGATTAATTCCTCCCCTGCATTTCTTGCATTTGTTCAAATAGTTGAATTAATATTTATGAATAATGTATTGCACCCATGAATGCCACAGATCAATGCAACTCCAAGTACTTCGTACTTAAACCAGCTGAGGCTCAGACTCAATATGTATTATTAAGCCAGCTTCTTTTAATGGTTAGTAAATATTATGTAAGTATTTATTTCCAGAAGTCTACTTTTCTACAGCAAGGTATTATTAAGACTTTGTATTTCTGCTACTTTCCTCATTCTTTATGGCCTGTTCATTTCAGTCATTAATTATTTTTAGAGCTTGATATTTTACTGATGTGATGGTTTTGTGTTAGATTTTTTTTTATTATTGTCATTAATTTTTATTCAAAGTTCCATTTGAAAGTTTTAATTAAGCAATTGGTGTGGGTTTGAGTGCAGATATTAAGGCCGACAATTACTCATGAAAAAACACTGGATACCCCAGGGTACTGTTTTGTTTTTAAAAATGCCTGGTAGTTGTTCAAAACCATCAGAGTATGTGTTTTTCCCACATAAACGTCCATCAGGAAATGATGAGAATTTAAGAATAGATGAACACAGTAATGAGGCTATTACTGTTGAGGGCAATGAAGAAAATAAAATGTTGCTGTCATCAGTAACTAAAAATCTCATGTAACACATATTTGAAAATTAATATTAAATTCTATAATGTTTTGTATGGAAAACTACAGAAAACAGCATTTTAATGACTTCTTAGCTACTGTCATTGGTGCCTGTACATTTTTTTTGCTCACAGTGGAACTGCTCAGATGCTGTCAGCCAGAATAATACTGTTGAAATCAAAGGAGTCACACAGATTGACACCAGCTGAAGACCTGTCCTAATAAATCTGACTTTATTTATAGGGAATGAAACCACAGACATGTCTTCTCAAAGGCAATAGTCCGGCTCAAATGGTGGGAATAAATCGTTTTGGCTGCATGAATGAATTAAATATTTAATGTTCCATTTTTCAGACTTGGCTGCTGCCTCATCTAAATCAGTGGAGCTGATTTACACCAGCTCTTTGGAGAAATAACCAGTTGGTCCTGAAGTGCTGACAGTCAGGCTGGTTTACCTGGACCAGCTGATTTGCTGTTTAGCAGCTGGGTGTATGATCAGCCTCACAAATATTCTGGCATAAGGAGTTCAAGCCACATAGCATGGTGCAAATGTACTTAGTAATGGAAACCTGGGCTGAGTAACATTCCAAGGTAAATGCCTTCATCTGGCATTTCCTAAAGGACTGAGGGAATTCAGTGCTGGATTTACCACCTTCGCTCCTGGTACCTTCTGCATCGTTGTATCAGGGGGGCATGAGGCTGAACAGGAGCAAAGGAGTATTTGGCTCTCTACCCACAGTGTGATTCCTGTCCATCTTCTTCTTTGGGAAGACTCTTTAGACAGCAAAAGAGTGAGTCTTCCTGTAGTATTGATGCCTGGAAAGGCTTATCTGGAACAGACACTAGACAGCAAAAGGAATAAAATAGATATTTATTGAAAGGCCTTTAAAGGATACACCTTGGGCAGCACAAGAGCCCGGCCAGGGCTGCACCCAGGTAGAATCCAAGATGGATCCTGGTCATGAGTTACCCCACTTTTATAAGTTTTGGTTCATCTACATATTGTGTTCAATTATCCAATTACAGCTCCAGGTTATGAAGTCTCAACTCCCCTGGCTTGCCCCTTTCTCTTTACCATTGTTTTTTGGGTAATTGTTGTATTTGATTCCCTAGCTGAGAAGGGATTGTTTTGTCTAACTCCCCTGTGAAGAGAACTTACTAACACCTAATATGAAGTTTCAGAGTTACATACTAGCAGCAGAGAATCTGAAAAGCATAAAAGCTAAAACCCAAGGCATCGGTACTGCAGCTTCTTTCACGCAGGTGTCAGGTCTCATCTGCAAAGGCCATCAACTCTGAAAATGAGATATTCACCTGTGCTGAAGTGGGGCTGGCTGAGTGTTCAGATGCTTGAGGTTATCAAGAATCAGCTAAAACAGTTTTCATATTCTTGTTTGCAAAACTCATTTCATATTTCAAAGGCCCGGGCTAAAGTAACTCTCTTTCTATCATCTAAGTATTGTCAATAACAGCAACAATAATTGATGGTGCAGTTTGACTTTCCCACCTCCCTTTCCAGTCCAGTATGTGCTTCCTGAATCCCAGCCTTTCTGCTGATAGAAAGGGATGTCACCTTCATCATGAAGAAAAGCAGAAGTAAAAGCACCTTGATAGGAAACTAACGGAGCTAGTGGTTTCTCTCCTTTAAAAGTCAGATTCATGGCTCAGCCTTTACCTTTCATGAGTCAGGAAAGTCCAAGATGTTTGTTTGTGGATATTTTTCCCCTTGGACTTACTTGTAGGTAGACTCTGATCTCACTTATTTACAAAAGAAATCAGCTACAGGCAAGGAGCTATTCCTTCCATGCATTCGCAAGAGAAAACAGCACCCATCCTCCCTGCACTCTTTCTGTTCTTAGTAGTCCCTGTATTCTTTGGCTGGCTACAGCATTCAGTGCCAGACAAATCAAACAGCAAAACATAAATCAATCTATTTCCCAGTTTATTTGTTCTAAGAAGACTGTAAAATGAAGTGAAATTGAGAAAACTGTTTATGTGGCTGAGAGGCATAAGGGATGTATTGAGGAAGAAATTATATTAAAGCACTAGCCTGACAGAATCAGAGCTAGCTTGAACTGGGACATGCTGCCTGTTTCCTGTTCACTGTGGATGGCTGTGGAGTGATGGATAGTGCCATTCACAGATATAATGTCCATGGCAAGGGCAAGTTAAAGAGATAAAAGTCATAAAACTATTACATTCAAGTTCTCAAAAAACAATTTCACACTGGGAATTAAAAGCAATGTGGCTTCTTTATTTTATTAAAGAGTCAGCAGTGATTTATGGAACCTTTGCATATTTATATGTTGGAAGAAGGTGCTGAATTCTCATCAGCCAAGCAGACATTGGCAGAAAGATGAAACCAGCAAACTCAGACTGAATTACAGCACAAATGTTTAATAGCGAATGTAACTGAACTCATCAAAACATGAAGTGGATTTTCCATCATTTTAAGATCTTAAATTGAAGTCTTGAAACTAGACAGAGAAGCATCTTTAGATCCTTCATTTACTGGGGTTAGCACAGGACTCCCCAGGAACAAGCCAGGATGATACAGGACTGCAATGATCTCTTTTAGCATTGTCATCCTTAGAGGGACCTGAGAGCTCATAGAACCCAGGTTTGGGCTGGTGCTATCAGAGTTCAACACGAGCCAAAATGTCGTTTGGGATTTAATGAAATAACTTTACACCCAACCACACCTGTAAGTGCCCCAGTGTGCCATAGCCCCACAGGAATCACTGTCAGAAAGGCTGCTCAGGCACCTGGAGGTCTCAGCACCCCTGCCCTGGGGCTGCAGGCCCAGTCCTTGAGCCCTGTCTCATCCAAGCTAGGACAGAGTGTCTGGTTTATGATCATGAGACAAACTCTCACAAGCCAACTGAGGTGGGCTGTGGAGCTTCAAACAGCCAGATGTCCCCATCTCAATGACTTCACCCTTGCTGACACACTTGACCACAGCATTTGCTAAGGAATTCACTGAGGCAATGAAATATGCTGAGGAAATAGTCGAAGAGAGGGAGACAAGAAAATGGAGTTTTTTTTCAGAAAAAAAAACAAACCAACACAATTTTTATGTAATTTTTTAAGTGTTCTTTCCCTTGATGTTATAGTCTGATACCACAGGAGCTTTGAACTTTTGCTCCTCCTTCATTTGGAAAGTTACTTTTGCTAGACCAGCTATCATGGCTGCATTATTGCCAAGCCAGCAGTCACAATTTGTATGAAATATTAGCTATCAGGTTTACACCTGAACCTTTTACCCTATGCTAACCCAAATAGTTGCACTTTTTTAAAAAGAAAAAAAATTTTTAAAAAGGCTCTTTCACCTACGTCAGGGGAATTGAACTCTCAAAATGCTATTTTCACTTCACAAAGTATGAGAGGTTTGGACCCCAAGGTCTGGCACTCAGTAGTATCCACATGCAGGTGAACACCACCTGGGTGACACCAAGATAGCAGGGCTTGCTCTATGCTCCCCAGCAGAATATCAACAGTGTTCAAGGAAGGATGTGCTGGTGACAGCAGGCTGAGAGATAAATATTGAAATAGGAAAAGCTGGAATGAACAAACAGAGGAGGTAGTGAGAAAAGAGGGAGAGAATGTAGAGGAGGGAGAATAGACACCGTTCTGGAGGAACCTGACAGAAAATGCAATGCTGAGCCTGGTTTTCAGGGTTGTGAGTCCTGGGAAGGGGCTGTGGTAGGGGTGAAGGTGCTGGAGGAGGACAACAGCTCATGAAACTTCCTTCAGTTTGCATTTAATGCTGTTTGAATCATTTCCCAGAGCAGCTATCTGTCCAGATTGTCACACAAACAAACTGGTCTTTTAGAGCTCCCTGGTCCAGCTGGTGCAGAACCACTAAACTGACTGTGTCATGTCACACAGCATGTAGGGGTGGAAGTTGCTGTGTGACCAGAAGTTACTGGAGCAGATTTCTCGCCCTCCCCATCCTACCCATTATCAGCCCCAACCTTGAGGTCTGGGTCTGCAGAGCAAACTCCTCACAGCACCGGATACCCAGGAGGGCTGGGATAGAATCATAGAATAGGCTGGGTAGGAAGGGACTTTAAAGATCAGCTAGTTCCAGCTCCCCTTCTGTGGGTAGGGACATCTTCCACTAGACCAGGTTGCTCAGAGCCCCTGGTCTTGAACACTTCAAGGGATGAGAAATTCACAGTTTCTCAGGAGAACACGTTCCAGTCTCTCACAATTCTCAAAGGGAAGGATTTCTTCCCAATATCTAATCGAAATCTAGCCTCTTTCACCATAAAAGTATTTCTCCTTGTCCGGTCACTACATGAAGGCCAGAGGACCCTCCCCCACCCCTGCTCTCTTGGAGCCCCTTTACATACTGGAAGGTGCTCTAAGATCCTCTCAGTGCCTTCTCTTCTCTAGGTTGAACAACTCCAACTCTCTCAGCCCTTCCTCACAGAAATCCTTCTAACCATCTCAGTGACCTCCTCACTCCAACAGCTCCATGTCCTTCCTATGCTGGATGGCTGCTTAGGGTGAGGGGCTGGGAGTGGCTCATCCCAACCAAACCTGGCACACCTGAGTTCCAGATGGTAACCACAGCTGAGCAGAAGTTAAGGGAACATCTCAGTTCTAGTTTGGCCATCAGAATGATTCACCCACCCATCAGTGCCCAGCCTGTCACATCAAGAAGAAAGGTTTGCCTACTTTCAAATTTACCTTGACACTTATTTTAGCCCATTCATAAACTCCTGCATTTAAGGCCTGTGAAGCTGTTTAACGAGGTCTTCCTTCCCTTTGCTAGCACTCATTTTCCTTATAATATTCTATTTCAGTTTAAGGATGAAAGAGACTTTAAATTCTTTCAAATTCAGATTTAGAATGATTGGGGAAAAACCTATACCTGTGCTTAAGTAAAATGAGAAAAGTACATCAGACATTTATCTCAGCTAAAATCATTAATCATAAATAATTAGCAGGGATACAGGTGATTAGAGAGTTTGGGGTGAGGCTTGAGTTCAGGGTGGGGTTTGCACTCCCATGTACCTGGACAATATTTGTCATGCCCACTGCCAGTACAGGATAGAAGTGTAACTGGGCCCAGGGCTGATGAGCACTCCTAAACAGGGAAATCATGGAAGGGATGTGTGGCATGGCAGGGATCGTGGATCTAGGGTTGCTCTGTAAAGAGGGGAGTCCCAAAGGAGTCGTCAGACTGCTTCCCACAGGGTGTGCAGGACATATGTCCTTTTTTTTCTTCAAATGAAGGCACCTATTAAAAATCAAATAAATCTAACATATGTGAATAATTGTATACATGTCATGTCATTGATTGCAACCAGTAAAGCCAGATCAAACGTTTCTTACTGTACTAGCCACACTGCAGGAATTTGAATGCCTTCAGCAACGTGAGGGATGAGCTCTGAGCCTTTCAGAGCTGGGCTAAAATAGCAGCGTGTCGGACCCCGGCGCTGCAGCTTTCCCTTTAAGAGCCCTTTGGCTCACGGCGATGCACTGAAATGCAGGAGGTGGGACAACACCACACACAAAAATGAAGAAGTGAAGGCAGGAAAAGTTTCTCCAGAGGAAAAATGCAGGGCTTGTCCTTCACCGTGACGTCAGATCTGTCTTTAATAAAATCCCCAAAGAGCCAAGAGAAAAAGACAGAGTGCCTAGGCGAGGTTGCCAGTTCAGGATTGCTCTGCATTCCCCAAAGTGGTGTTTTTGTTCAAAACGGCTCTAAATCTGGGTTCAATCAAATGTATTTAATCCCGGCTTCCAGGGATGAGGTGGCTTTTGCCCTGGATTCTAGCAGCAAGCAGCATTTTGCAGGTGAGTTTGAAAACTGCCGGGGAGACCTGTCTGCTGCAAACACACTGGGGTTTAATGCAGGGTGGGCTGGGAGAGCCGAGTGTGGTGCATGTGGGAAGTGGGCACTGGAAAGATCTAGGGACGTGGGAGGTGTGAGAGCAGGAAGGGAAACGTGAGCTGGGGGAAAGGAAAGGAAAGGAAAGGAAAGGAAAGGAAAGGAAAGGAAAGGAAAGGAAAGGAAAGGAAAGGAAAGGAAAGGAAAGGAAAGGAAAGGAAAGGAAAGGAAAGGAAAGGATGCAGAAGCGTCTCAGAGTTGAGCTCTTCTCAGCATCCAGGCGGATCAGCACAGAAAACTGTAGATTTTTTTTTTTTTTTCGTACGGTAACTCTCTGTACCATGGAGCAAAAGAAGGATGAGATCCCCCATTGCTGCCTGAAGCAGCATAACTTAGGCTGTCAGAGACTGGTGTGGAGGGGAAAGCGCAGGTTCCCGACGGGCGGCTGTGCCCAGAAGTGCTGGGAACGAGGCAGCCCCGGTGCCGGTACCGGGGCGGGGCGAAGCCGTGACGGAAACGGGACGGGCACGGGGACCGGGTCCCGGAGGTGCCGCCGGCCGCTCCCGCAGGTGGAGCCGCTCCCGCCGCTGCCTCGGCGCCGGCGCGGGAGGAGGGTTCGAAATCCCTCCCGATCTCTTGGAGCTGCTGCTCCACGCCGCAGCAGCCGCCTTTCTCCCCCTCCTCTTTGGAAAAACCGATCCGGGGAAGCCGCTTGTTTCCCAAAGGCGCCGGAGTTTTGCTTTGCTTTTCCCGGTGCGTGCCCGCAGCTTGGAATTGCCGGGCGAGAGGGCTGGTTTGAGAGCAGCCCTGGGATGCGGTGAGGGGCCGGCGGGAGAAGCAGCGCCTGTCCTGGGAGGGTGAGCGGCCCCCGGTCCCCCATCCCCGGAGCCAGCGCTGCACTCGGGGCTCAGGGAGCCTTGGGGACCCTGGGAGTGAGTGGAATGTCACAGACCCGTTTGGGCTACCCAGCCTGAGGTGAGGAGCTCCCGGAGCCAGGCACGTGTAAGCTGTGCCTGAGCATCCTTGTGCTCGGAGCGGGGTGACATCAGCTGCTCTGCACAGGGGATTTTGCTGCTGGCACCAGGGACTGGCTCGTGTTTTGGGAGGTACAGCGACACTTTAAACCAGGAAAGCAGCGCGTGTGGTGCGGCACACCAGGCACACCTGTGTCACAGCAGATGGCACAGAGATAAGTCTTCCGTGGATGCTGATAACAGTGCCTCTTCTGTAAAATAAAACACACCACAAAACTGTCAACAAACAAACTGCATCTCCTGCGCTCCTACGGGAAGTTGGTTCTTACCACAGCTGATTTTGTTCAGCAAGGAAAAAATCAAACGGGGAGATGCCTCCCACCCCCAGACACTGTCACTAGAGGAGATCTGTGCTGCCCTTGTAAATTGTGCAGTGGTTTTCCTGGATTCCCTTGGTATCAAAGATTTTGTAAAAAACCTGTTGTAGCATGAGAATCTGTGTGAGTGCATGCAGGCACATGCACATGCTGAGGGGATAGGCAAGTGAGCGCAATCCAGATCTAAATGTTTGGATAGTCTAAAGAGTATCTAAAAAGAGTTCAAAACAGTATAAAAAATAGCCTAAAAAATCTCCTGGGTCTGAACAGTTCCAGCTCAGGCTCTCCATTGAACAGAGCAGGTGAAGCTGTTCCTTGGAGTATCCAGGGACGCTGTCACCTCCTGAACACACCCATGGGGTTGAAACTTGGAAGGCTGTGCTTAGAAACCACTGAGTGGTGATAATTTCTCCCCAGTAATGAACTGGTTTTCTCTGGACCCTCTCCATGCCTGAACTGGGATGTGATGGGGGATTGGTAGCTATGAAAAGCAGATTTCTGTTTGTCATATACAAGGGAGTGGGGAAACAGGGATGAAAAAAGTATACAGCACAGATCAGTGAGAGGGGGTGGGAAGAGGGAGTAATAGCCTATGTCGTATTTACAGGACTCTTGGGAGTGGAGTCTGATTAGTTTGGTCTGATTAAGGGTGCTGTATGAAGAAACAAGGAATATTGCAATTATTTTGGGATATTGTGGATATTTAGCTGGCATGGCCACCCTGCTCATGAGATATTTTAGTTAAGTCATGAGAGTCATAACAGATGAGTCCTGGTAAAGCTCAGACACTGCCCCACCTCATCATCCATAGTTTTTGTCTTTGCTGGCACAATCACAATAGAAATAAAGACCTTTCTAACTCTGCAGAGACATCCATGGAGTGGCAGCACCAGGCAGATCACTGTGCACATTGTGCAAAGCCCTGTGGTCTCCCTGGAGACTTGTCACTCTTCATGTATAGGAAGAACTATGGACAGTAAAAGATGTTCCACTGGGAAAGAAGAAGATCGGCCCTTTCGTTTAGGTATAATTTTTTTCCAGGGAGAAAGGCAGAGGAGATAATATAGGAAGGTCTGAAAGGCATTTCAAAAGGCAGCTCTCAGGTTCTGCATCCCCTGATACTGTTTGAAACTACAGGCAGTTATTGAGTTCTTAAATAGTTTTATCAACAGGGGTTTTTATTAGGGCAAAACTGCACAGGTGATGGGCTTGTGAAGAAAAAAATAACTGAACATAGCTGCAATTTGAGGCATAAATTTTGAAAAATTATTGAAATGCTTTTTCTTTTTTTTTTTTTTACATAGATATAAGTACAGAGACCATGGGAGCCTAAGTCCCTTCAACCAGGCTGAGATTCCTCAGTGCCTGAGTCATTTTTGCAGCAAAGAATTTAAGACTGGATGCCTTGGCTACTTTCAGTGTTGCACATTGATGGTCAGAGCCAGCATCTTCAGTCTCTAGTCCTGATGACTCAGAAGTGTGAGACCACTAGTTCAGAAAGGACAAAATGTCCTAAACCAGGGTGATGATTAAAGAAACTATTCTGCACTTTGTAGAAAATTAGTAAAGGAGCTTTTGTAGGAAGAACAGCAGTTGCTAAAACATCTGAAGTGGAGGAATGAGTGGTGTGTGGATCTGACAATCTAAAATAAAAAATAATAGGGTGAATGCAAACTTACAGACTTGTTAAAAAGAGAAAGAAAGCAAAGAATCAAGTTGTTCTTCATCACATCTACAAGTAGGCAGGTGTTGATGAATCTGATGTGATGGAAGTCATGGTACACAAACACAAAGCTCTTGGCTTTGATGGGCAGGAAGGAGAGAGAGATGCTCAAAGATGGTTTTATTTGTCATCATCTCTTTTGTGGACACCTTTTTCACTACATAGTGACTGATAATGACCCAGACATAGGGCTGCCTCAGGCTGTGTTAAGAACCATAATTTGTTTTTTTGTTTTTTTGTTTTTTATTTTTTTTAATATTTTTTTTGTTTGTTTGTTTGTTTGTTTTATGGGAGTTGTCTTAGAGATATAAAGCCAAGAATTTAATCTTTAAAATATTTGGATTTGATAGCAGGAAAAAAATATTTAATTTTTTTGGGCTCTTCCAGGAAAAAACATGTTCTGACCAAACATAAA
>VXBU01018924.1:1552515-1588437 GCA_013400315.1 Bombycilla garrulus | reverse complement strand
AAAAAAAAAAAAAAAAAAAAACCAAAACAAAGCAGAACAAAAACACAAGGAAAAGACAAAGTGACACCTTTATTCTTCCCTGAAAAAGTCCCATGGCTCACTGGGGAGCTGTTAAATGCTTCTTAACAGAAGGCTCCTGGTTTCCACCATGGCTAATGATGCACAGATAATCTCAGTCAGCACAGGTTCAAAGTCGCTGTGCCTTGTCCTCCTAACCTTCCCACTATTCCCTCTTGCTTGGCAACATCTGGTTACCAGAGACAGACTGGATACACTTCTCTGTAGAAGGGCTCTTATCCTACACTTCCATAAACTGTAGATGACAAAATTGCTCTGGTTATAGCAGCTGAATATTCAGCCATGAAAATTAACATCTTGGGGCTTGATGCAGACACAGCTCCTATGGGTATGGGTGCAGTGGGCACAGGGCCTTTCCAAAGCTGATCTTTCATTTGGCAGCCCCTCCTCTCACATCCACTTTCAGAGTGAAATCATTGCTAAGGCAGCATCCTGAACGTAGCACTGAATGTTCTTCACACAGATCAGAGGCCCGCACCCAAATCTGTTTCTGATGAAGATGCTTCCTAAGTACACACACACACACGTACACACACACACACACACACACACACACACAGAGTTTCTGCTGAGAGAAGCAGGACCTGATGCCTTTTCTTTCATAATTTCTCCTATAACTGTCTGGATTTGCTTTGGTAGTGTGAAACAATGTCTTTTCTAACATCAACCACAACAGAGCTGTGGACAGGGATTGGCTTCTTCACCCTCCTCAAAGTTGTGCCCCTGCCTGTTTAAGTCCCCTGGGGCAGGTCCTGTCCCTGTTCCACACTGCAGCAGTCCTGCCCTCAGGTGAGGTTTCTCCAGAAGAAGGCATTAGTTAAAAGTGATAGCTATGGATTTTAAATGAGATTTATATGATGATTCTGTGTGTCTGTCCTTTCATAGACTCATGCATGTTTAGTTTCTCCTGCCTTCCCCAGGTGCTATGGTCAGAAATTTCAGAAGTTCTCTATAGAACATTGTCTCTATGGGACATTTTTCTTCTTACTTCAGAAACACTGGGCTCCCATGTTAGGATGTTAAGAGTTGCTTTAGCATCTTGCCAGGGCTCAGCTTACTGAGAACTGCTCTTTTTGGATGTCTCAGTGTCCCAGAGGGGTCTTGAGCATTCCTGTCTGGACAGCCCTGGCTTTCATGCATGAATGGAATTGAATCTGTTTATAAACCCAAGAAATAATGTCATGTATGTGAACCTTGGCAGCTGTGGCCTGGCAAAAGCTGGGCACCCACAGCTTCAGCTGAAGATACATTTGAATATTGAACCTGACATTGTCTCATGGTGTGGGCCAGAAAGCAGGGTGAGATTTTACTCAATCTTTCACATTTGTCAGTAGGAGGTTTGGTAGGTATCCAGGATTAAGTTGTTCCTCCTGCTTCCCGCTTTGCTTTCATATGATATAGTTCAAGCATCCTCATTCTTATGGTCCTTATCTCAAAAGCACAATTTTCCCTTTCTGTTGGGTAGAAACATTGACTGGTAGTTGATAGGCCCAAAGAAATTCTGCCCATTTATTTCCTTTCTGTGTTCTGATATCCATGAAGTTGGACTGGTCTTCCAGCACCCAATTTCCCCATCATTCCCTCTCCACGTGTTTTGCCACCGTTTTGAGTTGTCTTCGGCTTCCCATTGCTGCAGGTTGGCAGGAGATCACAGATCTATTTTTATAGATGTGTTGCAGGGTCAAGGGACTCTGTCTGTTGCTGGAGGAGCTTTGTGCAGGTATTCTCCAGTGCTGCTCTGTTTCCTAGCTATGGGTGAGGATCACAGGTTCTCCTGCAGCCTGGTGGTCTTGAGATGTACTTGTGCTAGTACTCTCTTATTTATTGCGTCCATACTGAAACCTTATGTGTGCTCTGACATCCTGGGTAAAGCTTCTGTAGTCCTTTTAATCCTTTGTATCTTCTCCTAGACTGCTGCTGGGCTTTGTAATCTGTGCATCTGGGCCAGGTGTGGGAAAGTAAAAGGGAAAAAAGGCATTTTTACCTGTGTGGGTGCCAACCACTGGCTCTGTCCTACAACTAAATGTTCTCATGGTTGGGGAAGGAAAGGAGAGCCTTTAGGCTGAAACAGCTGTGGAAGAAGATAACACTTAAGCTGAGCTTTGTGGCACAACTCAAATAATGAATTTATAATATTTGGGTTGGTAATGCATTCCAGGACTGTGTGGTCATCTCGGTTCCTCTTCTCTTTCTCAATAGCTCCCACGTTGTTCTTCTGTTTTATTAGTCTGGGTCTGTCATTCCGCTTAAACTATAAAGCAAATGAGAGATGAGCAAGTTGGAAGGCCAAGTTTCATGAAATCCAGGATGGTGTGCAATGAGCCCAAAAGGAAACCTGAGAGGTATTTGCAGAAATAATTGTGGGTTCATCCACAGAGGATTATGAGTCATATGGATCCTGATGTTGCTGGACACCTGCACAGTTAAGTCTTTGCTGTCACGGGGCATTTCCAGCACTGGAAAAGTACCTTATCACAGAATTTCCTAGAAAAAAAATCTCATGCTTGGTGATGAGAAGGCACAGCAAGATCTCTTGGTCCAGCATTTCACTGACACTCAGATGTACAGAACTCACAATACCTGCAATGTTTGACTGCTTTTATGCCTTTTGCTTAGAGCTGAAATGAACTCCTCCTGCTCATCTTAAAGTAAATTTGCTCTTTCCCTTCCAACATATTGAAATAATCTCCAGTGAAAGGCTTCCAAATACATATTATGGATTATTTTTATTATAACATCTCTAACATGCAACTGTGTAGCTTGACTCAGTTAGTTTTTACATTAGATTCAGACATATGTAAATATGTGTAGTCATAGAATTATAGAATGGTTTGCACATTACTTTTAAATGTCATACTGTCCAACCCTGCTGCAATGAGCAGGAGCATCTTCAACTCAACCAGGTTGCTCAGAGACCTCCAACCTGACCTTCAGTGTTTTCAGGGATGGAGCATCCACCACCTTTTTGGGCAACCAGAAAGTGCCAGTGTTCAACCACCCTTCTGAAAAATCCTCCTTATTTCTAATCCAAATTGACCCTCCTTCAGTTTAAAACCATTGCCCCTTGCACCCTTGCAGTATCTGTAATAAGGAAAAGAACACAGTGAAGTCCGGAGTAGTAACCATTTTTGTAATTCTGTAGAAGACCTACAGAAAATTAGCTATATGCCATCAGGAAGAGTGCAGCCCACACAGGCTTCACAGCTTTGACCAAAATTGCTCTGAATGACTCACAGACTATCATTACTAAACATTTCTTCTTTATTTTCATTAGAAGGTAGCAATAATTTATAGCTGCATGAACTTTTGCACTTTCCCTTTTCTAGAACTTGTAAATGCAACTCACACTTTAATTTCTGAGTGGGATAAATGTTTTGGTTCTCTCCATGCTCCACCAGTTTCCCACAATACGATCAGCCTTTTTGTTGCTTTCTTACAGAAGATTTTTGAGTTACAAGTGATAGCAGGATAGATTGGGGGTTGTTTTTTTTTCTCTTGCTGAAGTTTCCTCTTCTCCACACACATATCCTTGGCCTGTGTAAAGAAGAATATAGAGGAGAAGGTGGAGCATGGCTTTGATGAAACACAGTTTGATGCCTTTTGGGGACAACACTAATCACCCAAAGCAAGGACTCTGGTGAACTTGTTTTATCCATGTAGGGACCAGCCTTCTTGCATGGGGTGAACAATAATATACCAGGGCTCTGCAGAGAGACTGGGAGCTTCCCCAGAAATTGCCAGGAGTATCCTGTAGCATCTCCTGGCTGTGCTCTACACCCCTGTGCCATTAGCAGTGCCATGCCTGATGTGTCCTTGGCATTCTCATAGCTGTGGGTACATGAGGTCACTCTGTAGCTGAGATTTTTGGACTTGCATCTCCTCTTTTTCTATTTTTTTTTTTCAAATCCATCAGTATATTCCTGGGTGTATGTGGTGACCAAGCAGGCTATAGCTCAAATTTGTGATCACCAACTTGTATCAGCTGTAACAAAGGGAACTCTCTGTCTCTGGGCTGATAAGGAGGCAAAGACATTGAAATCCATATGAGGAGAATGAAATTCTCCTCTGAATGGCTGGCACATGTTCCTGGCTGCCCCCAGGCTACCAGTTCCTTGGGTTTAGAATAACAGCTGGGTCATTTTAGCTGTTTAGCAAGGAAAGACGAAACCACAAAAACTGCAGCCAGTGCTCAGAATCTGCAAGTGGATTACATTATAAAAATCTTTGGTTACATGTTGTTACAATGTTACTATTTGGTTACATTTTAATGAGGGGGCAAAAAAAAAAAAAAAAAAGTGGGAAACAGTAATTAGGAAAATATCCCAGTTTCATTAACTAGTTTGGCCATTCAGCAGGTGATTTATTGATAAGTACTGCTGGCAATATTTCCTGCTAGATCTTGGACTTACAGGACTGGATCATACAGCACCTGTGTGTGGGCTGATAAACACTGATGTAAGAGAATGAAGGCAAATTCGTTTGGCTGCTTTCTGTGAGTTTTATTTCCACATTTGACCCTAGTAATTAAATATAAAATGACATCCCTGCTATTTAACACTGCAGTTCATTTATGGAGACTGTTCACTATTAATTTTCACTTTTCTAGTAGAGTCCCAAGGGCACATTTTAAAAATTACATTTATTCAAACATTTATATGAGGCACAGCAGTCCATGAGCCTCACAAAGGGGTCATAGGTACTAGAATTTTGGAGGTTGCTTGACTTATATTTCCAGATTTTGTATCAAAACCTGTGCTAATTTTGCTCAGTGCACAGAAGTGGTGTGATCCTGCTTGTGACAGCTGGTGAATTCCTTGCCCACCAAAGCTGCCTGGGTGTGAATGAGCTCCCAGGTTCATGGCAGAACAATGCTTTCAGGCTCAAATAAGATTTTTCTGCTTTTCAAGATGATATGCTTAATTCTGTGTGGTTTACCTGTGTGTATATACATATATATTTATTGTACATATATGCATATACTCACCCTCCATGCCCTTAGTGTTTTTTTTTGTTTGTGTCAGTTTTTCCATACATATCATACAGAGAGTCTGTTTTCACTTGAGGAGATATTTGTGCCATATTTTTCACAGTTTCTCCCTGTCCCAGCTATATTAAAGTGCTTGCCTCCCAGAGCATCATCTGGGGGGCTGGAGTATTTAATTAGAGGAGTAAGTGGATACTCAGCAAAACTGAGATTCCTTTAAAACCTCTGCATGCTCGAGAACTGCAACATTTTATAGAGCAATTATTAAATAATTGAATTTGCTTAATTCCCATGTGACTGTATGACTATAAAGGGGTTGATCGTTGTTTCACTGTTCACCCTTAATATCCAAGGGAAACTTCCTTAGAAAAACTGTCTCCGCAGTGGGAGCTGACAGGATAAAAATATCCTGGCTTAACACCTCCCGCCCCCTCCCCATACGCTTCTCAAATGTGGTTTTTCTGGTACAAATGGTGTCCATGGAGCAGCCTTGGCCCGGGGGGATGCTCGGGAGAAGGAGGGCTCTGTGCAGGGCTGCTGGGGAGCACCATTTCTGTACCAACACTGCCCTCGCGTGTCGGGGGTGTGGGAGACCAAAACGCTAGTAACCACATAATTAGCAATTCATCTTTATCCTCCGAGAGACAAACCACACAGCTGCGTCCTCCTCTGTGGGAGGAAGCAGCAGCATTAACTGTTTAGGGGCTGAGATGTTGCCACTTTCCAGGCTTGCATTGTTTGGGATGGGGAAGTGGCATCAATACCCTGGTCTGAGCAAAGCTCTTTTGTTTTGTTTTGTTTTGTTCTGTGCTATGCTATTCATAGTGTCAGCAGGTCTCTGGATCACAAACAGGAATTTCATCACCTGCTTAGTTTAGTCCCGGGCCCCAGCAGTATCAGAGCTGTCTGCAAGCAACAGGGGATCATGTGTGAAAGCCCATTTCATCACTTCAGCCACATCCATCAAGCTCTAAACTGTTGATCACCACTGATGTGTGGGATTTGAAGGTGTTGGAGAGGTGAAAGAGTTCTGCCCTTTTGCAGGCATCAGGTGCATGTGAGGGTTGAAAGCCAAACACAGAAACTGGCTTTGCTGAGCTGACAGTACCTGAGAGGCAGCTCAGTGGAACAATTTCTTTTTTGCATCCAGTAAGAATTCAGTGACTTAGTTTATTAGCTGTGTGTAGGAGGAGGGATTGTGGTATGGTTGCTGTGTAGGAACAAGAAATCTAACTGCTATTTCTGGCTCTGCCACAGATATCCTGTCTGCCTTTGGGACCGTCACTTCACTTCTGGGGCCCCAGATTAAAACAGGATCATTTAATAATATCACCCCCATGAAAGTTGCTTCTTTCCACCATGACTAATGCCTCCTACAAAAAGAAAGTGACACGCTCTTCTTGCTTGTGCATGTGATGTGTGTGCATTCCGAGTTGGAGAGCTGATACCTTTAAGTACACCAGCCTTCATATTTAATTTATTTAATTCTTGCATCAGTTTTTTAGGTTCATTCTCTGGTGTCTCTTTTTACCAAAGCCTTGAATTTCAATTCTATTTCCACTGACCTTGGGATCCAGGGGATTAATTCTGCAGCTTAAATAATCCTTTTTCTATATTTATAATTTCACTACTTTTCTTTTTTTTTCTTAGTGAATTTGTGCCTGGACGTGTTCTCTTTTCTTTACTTGTACTTTCCATTGTATTTAATTCAAAAGCTATGGTTTTGCCCCCAAAGTCTTGTAAAAGTCAAGGCCTCTCTCTATTTTCTTTCTTCCATATTCGCAATGTGTCAGCTTTTGTTCGGGGTGGTAGGGAAGGTACAGCTGCTTTTGGGGACTTTCTGTTGTGTATTTAAAGAAGATCTGAGCTTCAAGCATATCTGGAATAAAGTCTGTAGTGCAAAGCCCAGCCTGGCTCAAGAGCTGGCTCTGACTTCTTCTAAGCCCCTTCATTCCCACTGCACAAATATGCTCTTTTTGCTGTTTCCAGGCCATGTCCTGAGGAACAGCCTGTTCTCCCTGTTCAGGGACTCATCACCCCCCACTTCCTTCTCTTTCATAGCACATGGGACAAGATGCTTCCCATAGCACTCTGCTGAGTGCTCCTCCAGAGCAGTTCTCACTAAAAAGAAAAAAATATCCCTTAGAAAAATGGCTTGGCTCAGCCCATCTCCTAGGCCTCGCATGGGAGACTTCCCCAGGTGATCTCCTCTCCAAGCTCCCTTGGGCTGTGTCTCCCTGCTGGCTTCTCATCCGTGATGCTGTGCTCAGCTGCTGCTCTGGGCAGCCAAAACGTGGCTGAGAGGACCCCGTGGTGTTGTCCTGTCAGCAGCAGGGACTCTTTACCTCCCAGGGCCACATTTGGGGCCCCCAAAGCAGACAAAGGCCAGTTAGTGACCTTGGGGCTGGGCACCCACGGCCCCACAGGGCCTCACCTTGACATGGGCTCCAGGGCAGGAGCCAATGCCTAATTCAGAACTGTCACAATGCAACAGCCCTGCAAGCTGACATGAGGGCTTAACCAGCTTTATCCAAGCCTTACCTGCCAAATATTCTCAGCCAAGTGCTGCTGGTTTTCAGAAAGGGAAAGAATTCTTTTCCATGAGCTAGCAGCCAAGAGAAGGAACTTTCCTGTGCCAGGTCTGTTGAATTTTAAATGTGAGCTCTATGGAAATCCAGACCAATGTGGACCAGATGTGGAGAAATTGCTCATGACAAAGTAAGGAAATTTTACAGATCTGAAAGAGCATCAAGGTGAAAATTTTGAATCTGAATTCAGGGTTTTCTTTAAAGAATGCTACCAAGTAGCCAACTATTCAAAAGAGATTTCCCTTAAATCTGAGATGCAGAGACGATCTCAGAACATCTGTTGATGGGAACTTCCTCATGAACTTCCTTCAGTGCCGAGGAAACACTGTTTTGGAACAAAACCATTCTTTTATTCCCTTCTCACGAACGTTGAATAAATCTTCCTGAGATATTTGAATAGCAGACATTCCAAATGATCTCAATGTTATGAACATACCTGCTGCCTTCTGGCAGTTGCCCTGGATATTCAGCCTCTGCCTGTGGAAACCCCTGGTGCTTTTTGCTACTTTTTAAATCTCATCATATTTTGTGATGATCCTATTTCCCTTTGATGCTGAAGTGTAAGACAGTGGGGTTTTTTGTTTGTCTGTTGTTTTTGTTTGCTTGTTTTGGGTTTTTTGGTCAATCTATGTGGATTATTTGGTGCTATTAAAATCTATGGCATGAAATGATACATCACCCTTTACCCTGAGTAATTGCCTGAAATAAAACCCCCAAACAAACAGGATATGGATCTAAATCCCTCTTAATGATTGAAAATAAGGTTAAAATGTAGCACAGTGAAGGAATTAAACCCAGGCATCTTCTCTCCATGGCCACTACCAAACAGGCAGTATCTGTTTTCTCTTCTGACCTTGGAGGTTAATGGTTGGGGGTTAATGGTCTGTGAACATGGGGGGTGAGACTCTGGTCCCTAAAGGTCAGCCTTAAACTCCTCCCAACCACCATGCAGTTTGTAGCAGACTCGAAATTATTAGTTCTTGGCATGCAAAATGAATGTATTTGGAAAAATAAACTATTGTTCTTACTCATTTTGCATCAGTCTCTTTGCGACAGGGTGGCTTGCTTGTGTGTCTGTGGTTTGTTTTTTCCAGCAAAGGAGACTGAGTAGGAAGGACACTCCAAGCACCATGCAGCAGAATTTGCAGGTTTTTTTACTCACCTTCTGATAAAAATGCAAATGCACTTCCTGCCATTTTTGTAGAGTTCTGATGAACTGTATCAGAAATGTGGGGTGGGGAAAGAGGGGATCAGGAAGAAAAGTCCTTTTGTATTACAGTTAAAATGCTGAATTGAACTGTTTTCTTGGAAAGCTAATGGGAGCTCTGCGTAGGGAACCTGACACAGATCCACACCAATGTTCTAACATCTCTTTATTTTTTTCTCTACTTTGTGTCTGAGTTTTATACTGAAACCAGTGAGAGTTGGACACTTCTCTGGAGCTGGGAGCTTGGCTGAAGGAATTGAGAAATAGGAAGTTGAATCTATAACTTCATAAGGCTATTCAACCATGGAGAGTAGGGGAGAGAGGAGAAAAGTGACCTGGAGACCAGGCAAAATGTGGAAGTGTAATGCTGAGAGATGGACAGTCACGGAGGTCTGGTCCCCAGCACTTTGGCTGCTTCTGGCTCAGCTCGACCCAGGAGCCTGTCAGTCATTCTCATGTCAGTAAATTCCCATCATGTGAGACTTCCTTGAGCCTTGAATAGGCTTTATGTCTTCATGTGGGCTGGAAAGGGGATGCTACTGCTGTTAAGTGCTGTGCCAGCACACTGGAACCTGCCCTCTCCCCTCTCTGTCCTTTGTTGCTGCAGTTTGCACACTTGAGGTTTTTCTTTTTTTTTATTTTTTTTTTTTTTTTTATTTTTTTTTGTTAAATCTCCACTCTTAATCTCCTTGGTAGGTTTGAGAAAGAAAAGGACAAGTTTAAAAATGCACTTCTGACTCCAGATTCTGCTTCCTGTTGATACAGCTGTGTTTCCTACTGGATGGCTCTGTAAACACACAGTTTAACCCTTCTGATCTTGCAGTTATGTTGCTTCAGCATTACCTTTCTCTCCTTAAAGGAAACTTTCTACCTTGTCTGTCCAGAGCATCCGTTTTTCTATCCTTCTTTTTGCACATCCCCACACATTACACATCCTGCTATAGCTTAGCACTTCATTCAAAAGGGACAGGATTTCCTCTTGCTGTTGGTGAAAACACTTCTGTCCTTCACAATCCCCACTTTTTCATGTTGTTTTTGTGGAGGGCAAATAACTACATCTTCTAAATTAAATTCCCTGGCAAGAGCACCAGTAGAAAACCAATGTACCAGAATTCTGTAAAGAGAATTTTTAGTGCATGAGATGTGTGTGTCTAGTAGACCTCAGCTTGGGATAAATTACATTCCAGGGGTGTTTCAGCCCTTCATACTAGAACAAAATCTTCACCTGTGTCTGTTTTCATTCTGGGCGTGTACACCATTTAATAGATAGCATTGGGGATATCACACCCTATTTAATTGATGGCACTGGTGATATCATACCCATTGGTGAGGACCTGGTTGCATCTGACTGTGCCAACCAGAGTGAAACCTCTCTGCTACCGGAGCTACAGGCATATCCAGCCCGAGGAATATGCTGGCTGCCAAATCATTGCTCCCTTATGTGAACAAAATGGAGAAACCCTTTTTTTCTAAAGTAGATTTCTTGAAGGTGGTCAACTGTGGTGTTCCACCATATCTGAATTTTTTCAGACATATCTGAAAGTCATATTCATATTCAGAAAAATTCATATGCTAAAAGCTGAATAAGGATATTTCTGTGGGTGAGTGGATAGAAATT
Organism: Bombycilla garrulus; assembly: GCA_013400315.1. NCBI lineage: Eukaryota > Metazoa > Chordata > Aves > Passeriformes > Bombycillidae > Bombycilla > Bombycilla garrulus. The sequence goes on along the minus strand of VXBU01018924.1, from coordinate 1,577,962 downwards.
TGTTCTTCCCAGGTGCAGCATCAGCACAGCCCTGGGGTTATAACCCTTCTAGCAGCTCTGGATTTCCTACCTCTCCCTATCCACACTAATAGCTTCATAGGGAGCTCTTGGGATCTCCCTTGCCTACATTCATTGCCTTCTCCCTGGCAGCTCCATGTTCCTCCACAGTTTGGGCAGCTCACAATCCTCAGAGTTTGTTCCTTGTGGCAAAAGAATTGTTACCATTGCTGTTCTTCAGACACAGAGGGGTTAAAGCTGAGTTCAAATAGCAGGGTCATGCCCTACTCTTCCAATGTAGAGTTTATGTTCTCTACCTTTGGCTGCATTAAAATGAAGCATTTTATGTAGGGTTGTCAAGTCTCCTGTGAGGTCAATGCAATGTTCCCCTCTGGATTTAGCAGAGAGGGTTTGTACCCAGCAGCTGTGAATGCAGCTTCTTGCTCAGAGAAGCTGAGGAGAGTGTGTGGGTTTTGTCACATAATTTCACCAGTGCCAAAGATCTCAGTGATCTACTGAGTGTCTCACAAGTGTGGTACCGCTTATAACCAAACCCAAAATCTTCTACAGCACTGCACAGAGAGCTGGTGACTTGCTCCGGCACATTTATGGAGCCAAAATGCTCATACATTTGACTGCCAGGGGGATGTATTTGTGGACTAGATTAAATTAATTTGTCTGTGCTAATTATCTGACTTTTAGTAGCATAAATATTCTTTTAAGGCATTGATATTTTAGTCATGCTGTTCTGCCTGTCATTTATCCTTTGACTGTGAGAAATGAACAAGATGCATCCATGTGCAATGACCACGTGGCTTTGTGGTCTACATTAGAAAAGGAACTTCTCTTTTGTAGTCTTATTTGTAACTATGTCTTACTGCATGGGCATCTCCAGATCCCAATCAAAACTGGATTCCTCTCTCTCTCCTCCTCTCTCCAGCTCTGTCTCTCCAGTTGAAAGATTTTGTGTTGTTCAGCCCGGAAAAGAGAAAGCTTCAGGGTGGAGTCACTGTGACCTTCCATTACTTATAAAAGCAGCTTATAAAAAAGAGAGACAGAGGCTTTTTACATGGGCAGATAGTGACAGGACAAGGGGTAACAGCTTTAAATCAGAATAGGAGACATTTATGTTAGATATAAGCAAGAAATTCTTTACTGTGAGGCACTGACACAGTTGCCCAGAGAAGTTTTGGATGCACGTTTTCGTGTTCAAGGAAGTGTTTGAGGCCAGGCTGGATGGGGCTCTGAGAAACTTGGTCTAATGGATTCTTGCCTTTTCTGGAGGAAATCTGATCAGATATCCTCTTTGACGTGTAAAACATCAGTATCTTCTACATTCACAGAGAAGAAAACTGTTTATTTTCTACCTATAAAGGGATAAATTTAACGTCAAATGACTTTGTGTCCCAAAACTTTTCCCTCCTGATGGGCTTGTCTTGAAAGCGTATTTTCTTTTCTTTTCTTAAAGAAAAAGTGGAGATTGGTTTGCTTGTGGTTGGGCTTGTAGCTTACATGAAGTTAATGACAGCATTAAGAAAATTGATAATATGTAAAAACAATTCATGTCTTTACATGTCTTATTAGATGCTCTCTTGGAAATGCGGTGCTGATGTTGATTTCTAGCATGATCCCCAGATTGGTTAAAGTCTGTTATGGAGAACTCATCTGTCTCAGATTGGTGCCAGCTTTAAGGGATAAGTTTCACTCCAGATGGCATTCAGTCTGTGGGCTTCTGATGTCCTTTTGCATATCTCTTAATTCAGGTACTGTACAACAGGTCACACCTGACCACCACTGAGACTGAGCTGAGCAGTGGGTCACTAGATCTGTTTTCAAAGAAAAAGGATGCTTCTTTCTGACATTGTCTATTTTGGTAGACGACAAACTACCTGTGCAGGCTTGTCACTTGCAATAGATCTTAAAAAACTGGGCACAGGGTTGTTCTGGATCTGGTACATCTGGCGATGAGTACATTGAGTATCTGAAATTTAGAGTCTCCTCCTTTCTGCTTAAAAAACCTGTACTCCAGTCTACTTCAGTGTCTCAACTACCATCTAGAAAAGCTAAAAAATTACAGATTTTTTTAGGGTTCCTTTCCATCCTCATAGCTTTAGGCCTAATGCTCTTTGATATCATTATTGGGAAGGGTCATTGTGTACATGTTTTGGTACATAATGTCTCTGCTCCACATGTTGAGCTAGTAAATTTCTTCAGCTAGGCTGGGCTTGTTCCAGGGATTTAGGCAGATAAGCTCAGCAAAGCTTGGGAAAAACAGGCCTCTAGCTAATCACTGTGCTCCTGCTAAATGATCTCACCATAAAATTGGAAAGGTTGTTTGTGATGATCTCAGTTTAACTTCTAATATGAGCTTACAGCAATTCATTATTCCTCCAGCTTATGGACCACCCTGTGTCTGGCTTGATGCCTACCTGCTGTGCATGGGCGCAGACTCCCTTTCAGCCACGGTCTTCTGTACATTTGATCTCATGCAGTGCTTGCAGCTACATTTTTACTGAGTTTACTGGTTTTATTTAAAAGTCCTAAATCTATTTTCACATGTGTGTGTGTTTTTGTTTTGTAGATTTTTGATTTTCAAGTCAGAAGAAAAAATACTCAGAAGGCTTGTGTTAGCATTCTGCTGCTTGCTCCTCTCTTTTGGAATCAGGTGTCACTGCTGCAAAGGACTTCAGATTTCCTCTGGAGAACCTTTTCTGCACATTCTAAAGCATAGTGACAAAATACATAATTAAGTCTGTTGGGGGGATTTTAAGAGGCAGTTGTTTGACATTGGTACCCTGTGATATGGTTAAAAGCTTGATACCAGCTTTAGGAAGAAAACAGATTAGGAGGATAATGTCTTCCCAGGGAATTCTCTACTTCAGTTCTTGAGGATGTGATTTAAAGCAGCATCTGCTCTGTGCTGTGTATCATTTTGTACTTTCCTTCAGATCCCTGAACTGAAGATTGTTTAGATGTGTGTCTGAGTGAATCATTTCACACTCTGGTATAGAGAAATGTCATGGGAATCCTGTCTGGGATTTTGAAAGAGGCAGAAGGGACTTACATGGTGTCCCACCCTTCAAAGAAAGGGGAGCACACAAGACTCTTAGGTGTTCATTTTGGAAAACAATGACAAATGTCAAAAGTTCTGTGAAAGCTGACAAAGTTTTATTGGTAAATGACTCACTTTGCTTGGAGATTGGTCTAAGTTAGTCCCTATTCTCCTAGTGTAAGTCAGTGGCAGTGGGGTTTGGGTAAAGGGATAGGGTGATAGAGAAAAGAGAGAGAGAGAGAGAGAGAGAGAGAGAGAGAGAGATGAATTGGATTAAAGAAGGGGAGAGAGAGAAAAATGGAGAGAGGAGGGACCCCAGGGCTTCACAGGGGTACTATTTTATTGATAAATCTTCCCTGCCCTTAAGATAAGTTTCTCATTTTCTACGGAAATTATTTAGCATGCACAGACAGTCTGTTCTTCTTGATTTTTCTGGAAATGGGCCAGAGGGCTTTGGGGGTATTAAGTAGTCTTGATTCTCCCTCCAGTCCATGGCTGTTCCTTAGCCTCATCCGTGACCTTGTGCTGTACTGCATTGTGTTAATCTCCAGGAGCTAGAACAAGGACATTTATCCCAGAAATGTGCTGCCTCTATCTGCCTATGATCCCTTCTCTAGCCACATCCTGTTCTTTCTCACAGTGTGTTATTACAAACACCCTTGGTTGGCTCCACAGTCATATGTCTGTTGGTGCATGAGACATGCACATTATCCCCTTATCTTCTGTGATTCTGTGACTTATATAACAGTGAAGGCAGAAAATGGAAGTAGCCATAGGCCACAGTGCTGTTTCTGTCCTGCTGTCAGTGTGATCAGATGCCCCCAGAGGGTGATGGGGAAAAGGTAGAAGGTGTTCAGTTCCCCTTTTCCGCTTTGTGACAGCCTGGGCACTCCAGTTACCTCATGTTCATGGTTTGTCTCTCACCCTGCCTTAACCATGTCATATGACTTTAACTCACAGAGAGGTTTTGTGGTTTCTCTTTTGCGTTACTCTCTTTTTCCTCTGCACCCTCAGTGTGATGACAACACTCATTCACTTCCCAGTTTTAGCACTGCCACAGTCCTGTTTTCAGGGGTTTCTTGATGCAGGGTGCTTGTTCAGAACATCAGTCAAACCTTTTGCCATCTGGATGCATTTTCAAGTCATGTTTCCTTCCATTTGATCTTTACAATTTAATCTGTTTTTTTGGTTGTTTTTTGGGTTTTTTTTTTCTCAGAGGAACTCATGGTGGGGGATATAAACTGAATTTTTCACAATACAGATGTGAAAGTATCACAAGCTGAGCTGTGATGAAGACCAAGGTGCAAGTCGTGTTCTTGCAAGCACATCACAGCCATAATGTGGATGGGGTTTATCATTGCTGGTACTTATAATTGCACTCTTGCCATTATTCTTTTCCCCAGCTTGGTGTAAGATAAAATCTGATGATACTCCTCTCCCACTCTGTGTTTTGCTGCTTTCCTAATTTGGTTTTCTAGAAAGAGCCACAGGCACTAGTTAAAGTCTGGTAGAACATATAGATTCTGTGATTCTGTGAAGAGAAGCTGCTTTTCTCACAGAAGTATGGCCAGACCACGCCCAGATCAGGCGACCATCCACTGTGCTGTGGATGCCTTTGCTTCAAATGTACAAATGCTGCTTTACTGATCCTTTTGCATGCACAGAATCAGCTCACTTCAGATGCTGCAAGAGACATTTGCCGTGATTTTGCCTGGCAAAGGCTGAGATAACACATACCATTTCAAGATGGGTCATAATGTTCTGCAATCAGACTCTGGATTAGTTTCAGGTCCTCCTCAAGTATGCAGGAGTCTGGCATCTTCTATAAGCGCTAAGGATGTTGCTGACCTATGTCTTCCATCTGTATTCTCCGTCTAGCAGATCTCATAACATAGTATGAGCCACAGTTACCAAAATATGCCACACTTGGCACAAAATATCCTTTTGTGATGGGACTCTCTATCTGGAAATGCTGCTGTTTATTCAGACAAGTTGTAACTTCATCTGTTTTTTACTTAACCACAGGGATTTAGCACTGCAAAGACTGCTCATCTTTCATTGAGAGTCTTGAGGTGGCTTTGATATAATGATACAACACTGTATTAAATGGCAGCTATGTTTTTTGGATGAAGCCATGCATGCCATGTGTTCCAAAGGGGCCATTAAAGTAGCAGTAGCAGCAGCTTCTTTTTTTCTTCTGTTATCTTGAAATCTTTCAGCTACAAAACTAGACTTATGGTATGTTTCCTATTATCAAATAAAATAATAATAATCTGTCAAATAGCTTTTGTTTGGCTGGGCTTATGATAGGAGATGGGATGGTCCTGAAAAATAGAATTCTTTTGTCTGCATTATATGCACCATTAGCACATAGACCAGTTTTTACTTCCTGAGCCAGAAGCAGATTTTAGGTGGCACAATGCAGAACTGAACTGGGAAGATGCCTTGTAGGTGGTTTGGGTTGTGGGTGTTTTCCACACGTGGATTTGGCCAGGTGTGTGTGCACAGGCTGCCAGGAACGCTGGTTGTCCGTGCCCTCTGGAGCTCTGAGTGCAACACACGAGGATGGAGAATCCAGAGCCTCCTGGATGAGCTGTCCTGGTGGTGCATTGCTCTGCTAGTAAAGAAGTTGTGTTCAGAACCCCCACAGCTACATCTTGTGGCTTCTGCCCATTGTTTTACCCTCTGCTACCACTGGGAAGAGTGGACTGAGAGCAGCCCAGCTCCCTCAGTGTCTTCTCCTTCGGTCTCTGACCATGTTGGTTGTTGTGCCCTAGACAGTAAATTCCCAGATACACCATTTGAAGTGAGGGTTCAAGATGGTAGTCCAGGAAATTATTTGATCTATTGATATCTCACCAAGACCAGATCCTTTTCCATATGTTATCTAAATAAACTTATTAACTTAACAATTGCAAAATGAGAACTTTTAATATGGATTTCAATGAGGAAGAAATTTTGATAGCTGGAAAATAAAATTACCAACTCAGAAATTTAGAGCTAGAGAGAAATACTTGTGGTAACTTGATATGGAGGCAAAATTGCTATTTAAGGGAAATAGGGATGCATTACTTCATCAGTTAATTAGCTACTCCAGGGAAGAGCAGATATTAGGTCAAGCAAATTGTTTCAGATTAGAGAATTTAAATAACATTGAAATTTAAAAATTAAATGTTGTTTTAAGTCAAAATTCTCTGCATTGGAACAGAAACTGAAAATTCAGGATACTTGAAAATGCATATTTATATTTTTATTTAAAAAAAATATGAAAAACAAGATAATTTTGAAGTTAATGAAGTCTGCACTGTTCTCGCCATGGGGAAAAGACACCACAATGAAACAGACAAATTAGTGGAGCTTTTAAATTTTTCTTTACTTTTTGTGCACAGCATGGAAGAATGTCCCCAAGAGGGTAAAAAGATGAAAAGTATCTTCCTTTTTATTTCAAAGCCATGACTGAAAAGGAAATAAGCACAACAAGGCCACTTGTAAAGTAAAACCTCTGCCAAAGCAGTCTGCTCTTGTCTGGCAGCTGGAACTGATACTGGTTTTGCTACCCAGTTTTTGGCTGATACAGCCATATCTTCTACTGTACAGTTTTAGGATGACTTCAAACTCTGTGATATTGGATCGTCCACACACATTTTCACTTTCCTAAAACTGAAGTCTGTCTGCTTGTACCCTCTGGAGACTTTTCTCATTGCTCCTCCAGATGTTCCCCGTTACTTTTTAAACTCCAGTTCAAGCTCGTTTCATGGGATGAGCTCATTGCAGCCCAAGACATTAAAATGCTCTTAGAGCACAAAAATTGTGCTGTTTAATATTTCTATTTGTGGAGTCAGTGGTGACAGTGTCAATTTGTTAATGATGCCCAAACATTTTTAGGTCACCCTATTCAAAGTAAATTCTTCTACTGTGGCAACAGTTATAAAATATCAGGTTGCCTTCTAACAGGGAAGTTTTTTTCTCTCTGAATACTCAGTGGAAAAATATGAAGAAAATGGGAGGTCACACTGAGTTTGCCAGTATAAGCAATTTTTTGGCAAAGAGATGAATGTATATAATCTTTACTCTGTAATTGTCTAAACTGTGTTAGAACAGACTATTCCAAACATCTGTCTACATTCTTCCCACAGATACATTTCCCAAAATAAAGTTATGGGAAGATGATTGCTCATGATTCATGGATCCACAGACATACAAATGGTTGGCTCACTGGGGATATTCTATTTTCTTAGGCCATTGAATGTTTTGCTTCATGCAGAATGTTCCTTTCTGCTCAACCTACCATGCATGGCAAGAATAAATCCAGCTGGCACCTGATGTCTTTAAAACTGTCTTACATTTTCTGGGTTGAGGGTCTCTTATTTAACAATATGTCCAAGAGATTTCATGTCTGGGGTCAATTTTAATGAGGTATCGAGAACCTTGTACATGGGGAAGCTAAACCCTGCGTAATCATATTTTTCTCTGATCATTAAATTATGTGTCCTGTAGAGTCTGATTTATATCTCTGTCCTGATGCTACTCGTCCCTAGAATTAGCTTGTGACAGTTTATGAGCATTCATGGGGACGTAGGGATTTGTTGCAAGAGTTTAACAGTGAGGAAGTCCTGATGGTACTGTGATTACTGCTGATCTCCCTGTAAGAACTGTCTCTCTGTTAACCCATCTGTTTTGGGTATAGTAATAATGCAAATAGTCAGAAATATTCAGCACAGAAGTTTCAGTTGAGCAAAATCAAGAACAAACTTCTGCCCTGAGGGCCTGATTTAAGCCGACTGATGTAAGCCAGGTCCTGTTTTACATTGCCATCTCTCTGACAAGCATTATGAGTTTTTAACTTCTGTCAGTTCTGGGATGAAAATAAGCAGTCTCTATACTTTCCCAGAAATACAGCTGAGGGTTGGAAGGGTATGTGGCTTTATTTAATGGATTGTTTGTATTTCATTTTGTCTTTTTTTACTTGTTTATTGAGCTCCAGATGCTGTGTTCCCTTTGGAATGCGCTACATCAGGTTAGTGTTAAAAACTCTGGGAATGTGCATGAGTCTCCTGGGGTGCCTTTAAAATAATTTTGGATAATGGGAATACTTACGGTGGTTCTTGGAACTGGAATTGACGCTACAGGCATTTCTGCTTGTGCTGTCTCAATAGTTCAGCCGGTAGGTGGAACCAGGGGAAAGCAGATGTGTATTATGTACAAATGCTCCGCCCTTTCTTAAGAGATGCATCCCAAAGTGTCTGCATAAAACTGTGTTTTTAACTTCAGTGTTCTTGTTTAGAACAGTCAAACTCCAAATCTGGAATTACTTCTAAACTGTGACAGGATGACATTGTCAGACCTTGTAGTACAGAGAATGTTTTAATAAAATTTCCTCACTAATCATTTTCACTTGTGAATGTGTCAGAGATAGAGAACAGGATAATCCAGATCACATCGTATCTACCAATCAACAACATCTGGCATTTGCTCAGAAAGACAGTATCAGAAATGTAGGTTAAAAATATTTCTTTAATGTGTTCTACTGTGAGAAATAAAATGTAGTCCACCCAACAACTTATATCCTGCAAAATACAGTTTGGGCAGCTCCAGCTGAAATAAAAAGTTCTCCTTTGAGACTAAATTACCACCAGGGAAAAATAGAGGAAGCTCATAAAGTACTAAGGTTTCTGCTACTATGGAACCACTTCTCCAGCTCTCCTGGCAGCCAGAGGAATCCAATTTAGAAGTCACCATCCTATCTGAATTTCCCATCAATAAATTGGAAAGGAAGAACAGGGATATCTTCTCCCTACCTTCACCCAGCTGATGAGAAAAATACTTGAAAGAGAAAGGTTTTAAGAGTAATATCTTGCAGCACTGAAACAGTGAAATCAATACACATGAATATATTTTTAAACATCGGTAAAAGCTGGAAGCAAAGGTGTATATTGTGACGCTTTTTTGCTTTAGAGCAAAGGTAGAGGCTTCTCATGTATTATGTAAAAGTGCTGCAATAAATCTGCCTAGCTTGCAGTTTGGGCTATATACACTGGTTTCAACACCATAGCTTGGTTCTTCCAGTCTTCAAAACTAAAACATACTTACAATTGCAGTATTTTTCAATAGATTGAAGATATATGTTGCCAGTAGGAAGAATGTGCTGCTAAAATGCTGCTATCCATTTTGTATCTTGAAACTTGGTGGTAAAACTCCTGGCTATTAAAAATACTGAATTTGTGACAACAGCAGATTCTTTTATTTTCTCCTTATCTTCTTTTGAATGTGAAGACAGAAATTAGCTGTAATTGTTGCTAGCAATCTTCTCTGCAGATGCAAAAAGAAAGTAATTTTGGAGCTTGCCAAGCATAAATCAGGAGTGACTTTAACATAATCAGGCATTGCAGGGGGAGAAAGGCTTCATCTTGTTTTAATGAGAATGGGCTTGTATCTCCAAAAGCAAAAAAATTAGAACTCATGAATTATTTTGGTGGAATATTTTCTCCTTGGCACCCAAGACAGCAAATCTGCAGACTCCAAAATTGAAGCATAATTAAATGTAACAGGTTAATTGTCAATACTTGGGAAAATTAATTTCCTAAAAGGCGTGTTATTTTATCTTTCTGAAATTTTAAAATAAGCTTGTCAAATCCCCATTACTCTGACTTTTGGTGTTCCTTTTCTCTGTGCTTTTATTTCAAATTTCTTACAAAATTATTGTTCTCCTAGGCATTATATTGACCCTAAATATATGATTCCTGAAACCTTAGATTATATGGCCAGATTTTTTCATTTGTTTGGTATTTTTTGCTAGTGAAGGATGGACATTGGAGAAGGTTCTTACAGTGTGATTTCCTGTTGATAGCACTTATAGAAAGCGTTAGTCATGATGATTTAACCAATATACTCATTAAAATGGAAGGATCTATTTTTTAAAATGTTCTGGGACATTGAAGTAGTAGGGCTGAATGACTTTTCCAAAGAGACTTAGGTATTCCAGTGATGACAGCTGACCATGGAAATGGGAAACCCAATAATTTTATAAATGTACAGAATGGTTTTTCCCATAGTGAAGGTCTGAGGGACTTAGGAGGGGAGAGGAGGAGAGCCTGCAAGGCTGTACAGATTGTGCACTTTTAAATACTCCAGTGGACAACAGTTTCCAAAGGCTGGGTTTTGCTTAGGTGGTGATGGAGCCAAACCATGACACTAGGACATGAGGCCAACTCCAGAACTCCATGCCTTCCCTGTTTGTAAAACCCAGGAGTGATAGCACCTTGATGCCTGTCCATACTGATTATCTGAAGATGCCCATGTAGCCCACACTGTATCCATCCAATGGACCCAGCCACACCACTGGACAATTCAGCCAGCACATCCAAGAACCACAACAGTTCCTCACTGTAAGGACACTGGAAAGGCTTCCCTTGCCAGCTCAGGTGTCAGACCTAGAGGAAGGGCTGTTGAATAATTTACTCTAGACTCCTGTCTCTCACAATCCACCAAATGTCTCCCAGCTTTTCTGTGCTTTACAAGAATTCAGCCTCAGCCCTTCACATATTAACTAAACCCACAGGAGTATGAGGGCTCGTCTTGGCTACGTGTGTTGGCTCACAGCCTCTTTCATATCCGCACAGGGAGAAGCTCTTTGCTTGCTCATGTTGACAATAGAAACAAAGGACGGTGAAGGGATTAATTTACAGGGTTGGGCTGTGGCTGAGCTCTTTAAATAGCTGCGTGACTTTTGGCTCTATATCTGGATGTGATTATTAAGCACTTTTTTAATGATCAGCAACAAAGTAAATAGGTTTATTGCACTTGAGGAGACCTCTCTACTCAAGTGGCAGATTATTGCACCTACTCAAATGATTGTGAGTGGAATGAAAAAATCCTACAATTAAAAGGCCAGGGCTTTTCATCGATCTGAATGTTCCTCTTTTAACAACTCTGACAGCATCAAGGAGTCTTAAAGTGGGAGTAAATTATATTGCTATGTTTTAGTTTAAACAGGAGTTTAAAGGTGTTTTTAAACCAACTTTAAGGCCAACTGTTTGTAAAGGGGGCCTTAATGGAGTTGGGAATTACGCCCAGAGCAAACACATTGTCTATTTGGCAGTGATTAGCAATGTGTTCACAATTTAGTATTCTAAATATAGGATAAACAGTTACCAAGAAATTTAAATACACCTTCAGATACAGCAGTAGCAGGCTTAGAAATGTACTTTAACAAAATCCAAGCCTGCTAATAAAGAAACTGTAGAAGACAGTAGAGGGTCTTTGCAGAGATATCCTGATGGATAGCTCACCAGCTGTGGGGTCCTAATTCTTTTCCCAGAAACTCTTGGGTGAAGTATTTTCTTCATGGAGAGTTTTTGGAAAGCCTTTTGTTTGAGACATCTCAAACTGCAAAGAGGACAAAACACTGGGGATATAAAGTACAGTACAGGGAAGGCACCAATGGATGTAATTGCTTTATCTAGAGTCTGGCTTTGTTTGAAGTTTTTAGGGTTACACACTTATATTTTGCAGCACTAGAAAGGGCTTCTGGACCATATGTGCCCAAGCAGTGCCATGTTCTTTCTGCTGTTGACACCATGTGAACAATTCCATTTGTTTCTGTGCCTGAGATACTGTACCCTGCTTGACCCCATGTACAGCACAGGTTTTCTGTGAAGTGATCCTCTTAGAAAATGAAATCTTACCTTCGTTACTTGCCTGATTTGCACCCTTCCTGCACCATAAGCATGGCTGGTGCTGTTAAATGTTATCCAGAGTTTGTTGTCTAGGGATTTGAGAGCTCAGAACGCAATGAGTGTCTACCTTCTGTGGGTTTTGATATGAACTATGACATCCCAGTACTCCATGATCTCAGTAACAGTGACCTGGAATGGCATCACTGTGTTACTTGAAATCCCATTTCTACCTTGATTAACCTTGATCAGGTTTTTTATCTGATTATGAAATTTTAAATTGACTTGCAGGTTGGTTTGTTGAAGGGTTTTTTTTACTCATTAGATCTGCAAGGATTTTACCTGAGGACTAAGCAGCACAATGTCTGCAGCCCTCATTTCTCTGTAACGCTCTGCAAGCTGTGTTTCTTTGTTTGCAGGCCACTACCCAGACCTCCCTCACCATGACCAGCACCGTGCCAGCCACCACAGAGACGTACACACGGGCTCAGTACTGCAAGTGGCCGTGCGAGTGCCCCAGGTCCCCGCCGCGGTGCGCAGCCGGCGTCAGCCTGGTCACAGATGGCTGTGACTGCTGCAAGACATGTGCCAGGCAGCGAGGAGAGAGCTGCACGGAGGCCGACACCTGTGACTTCCACAGGGGCTTGTACTGTGACTACAGCGGAGACAGACCTAGGTACGAAATAGGAGTATGTGCACGTAAGTGATGTACATATATTTTTGACTTAGATATAGGCTGGCAGCTCCCATCACTCTGAGCAGGGGTTGGGATTTATCACATTTTAGATACCTGGCTGCACACTTATCAGCTCCTCCGTGCATCATCTTCCATTCCCTTGGAGCTGTCTTTTTTCTCAGGGCAGTTGGCTGGATGAGAAATGACATCTGAATTTCTACCCTTTGATTTAGCTGCAGCCAAGAGCAAAGACCAACCAGCACTTGAAAGTTTCTCTATGTGTAAATTGATTATTCTGTACTCCCTGTAACAAGAAGAGGTGCTGTAGTGGGTTGGGGATGAAGGAAGGATAGGCAGGCAGCTGGATTTAAAGACAAGCAGTATGGGACTCTACATGAAAACCATGACATTAAGGGGACACTTCTGGCTCATTCCCCATAGTGGATACCTTGGAAGGATAGAACATAGTTTGTAGAATACCTTGTCAAGATGGTCAGGAATGAATCGTCTCTTATCAGAGCTTGTCATTTACAAATTGGAGTTTAAACCTTAATTTTACAATGGTTACAGTCACACTAGCTGTCATGAGGCAGAAGAATTTCTTCCCGCTGCTCATAACAAGCTGTTGGTTTCACGACACTGGAATGCTTTTCAAGAAGAAGCGCAAAATAAATTAGATACTATTTTATCTATTATTTATATATTCACTTGTTCTGAGTTCCAGAATATGAGGGGGAATCTGATCCTCTCATAAAAGTCAGAAACTATTGAAAATCATTACTCTGGGAATGATTAAAAGCGAAAGGATCATGAGCACAACCACACAGATTGCTGTTCAGAAAGGCTGCTTTTTAGTAAGTTATTAGAACATATGGTCATGGCTTTAGGTTCATAAACAGGAAAAAGCCATTTAAATGGAGGGGCTTCTGGGCTGAAACATAAAAACAAATGATCTAAGAGAAAATGTAAAGGTGAAAGGAAACCTGGAGGAGAGCTGACTGTGAGATAGACTGATAGAATAACTGAGCCACAGAAGAGGAAAAAACTTGCAAAATGTGGGCTTCAGTAAACTTAGAATATGAGCAGAGGGACGGGTCTGAGGAGTTAAGAAGTTCAGGGTAAGATGGCAGATTCTCACAGAAGTGATACTAGGTGTTGCTCTTCCTTAGCAGAAGGGTAGGAAGTCTAGTAAGAAATGACCTTCGCTTTGCACTGGCTCAGGCACACACACACACAAAAAAAAACAAAACAAAAAAAAAAACAAAAAGTAAGAATGCAAAAAGTGCAGTCTAACCAGATTTTTGTAGGATACAGGCAAAATAACAACAAGAGAAGTTACATGCTAGGAGCTGTAAGCTTAAATTATGATTTTCAAGATTAGAAAATATTAAGGTTAAGAAAAGAGGATATGAGATCATTTAAATGTATTGTCTGGAGTGTGTGTAGAACATGCATGAGAGGTCTGAAAGAGCAGGTTAGACAAACATTGTCAAGAATGACATCGTTACAGCTGGCCCTGTGCTGGGAGAGCAAAACAGGCTGGATGTTGTCTCAAAGCTATCAGCCTTCCTAGGCCTCTTTAAAGCCCTCATGTTGCTTTGCATTTGTTTATTTATTTAAATTGTTGTTTTCTTAGTTGGATATCTTTTGGGTTTTGCAGTCCTCCCACACATCACAGGCACTCGGTGTGCCTGTGGCAGCAGCACTGTGCTGAAGGGAGACTGACCCCCAGCTTTTCCAGGGAGGTCTGGAGGCATTCCCAGTCTGTGCTTTCACCACCCTACTACCATGACAATATGCCCCCTGTTATGTGACATTTATGGTTATTTGGTGAGGGACATTATGGTGTGCAGAGCTGAAGGGAACAAGAGGAAGGTCTTTCCATGGTTAGGGTGTAAGGCAGATTGTCCCTGACTGCCAGAGACACCTGCGGCCTTTCCTTTGTTTTCAGCATGTAGGTAGAGGTACAGGACAGAGTTTGCTGAAGCATTCTTTTTGTACCCTGGGCCAGATATAGGCTGCAACACTCCACTCTGAGCTCACCACCTTCTGTCCTGACCTGGTGACTGAAAGCTCCTGCGAGTGGGAATCCTGTGCTGGGTGTTGGGGACTAAATGCTGTTAGGAATTGGCTTTTCATGTGGATGCTTTTGCTAGATCTAGGGAATCCAGGGCATGAAGGGCTACAGAAACAATATAATTTATGGAAACTAAAGACCCTGAAAGGGTTAGGAATACGTGCTGGGAAAGGGAGTGGTGTCAAACTGGCGGAAATTCACGCTGTATCCGGACTGCCATGCTGAGGTGTGCCCCAGGATCTAACCTCATAGACATCAAATAGGAGCCTATTGGGAGTCACTGCAGCTCTCCTTTTGTTGTTGGCTTTTCTCTGTAGCAAAGCAGAGGCAGCAGGGTGCTGAGCACAGGCCCAGGGGGTGAGGCAGGTGCTGTGTATGTGGGGCTGGGAATAGGGATGCATCTCCAAATCTCTTTATTTTGATGCAGACTCGGCAAGTTTCTTCATGAAGACATTCAACAGCCCCTTTGTGTTTGGGGATGTTCACATGGTGAACCTCTTGGTTTATGAGACCTGCAGGAGAATAAATTAACATCATCCAGGAGGAATATGCTTGTAGGAAAACACCAGGAGATACAGCATTTTTTTAAACTGTCATAATCTGTGTGTATACCTAGAAGTCTCTCTGAATTCTCAGGCCCAGCTCCAGCACTGAGTGATTGCCTTTTCAGTACAAAGGCTTAAGCATTACAAAAATTGGAGTTGAGCATGAACTGGAGATCTAGATCTGTGCTTTAAATTCCAACAGCTCTCATTTTGTGCAGCAGAAGGGATTTGTGCTTGATGTTTTCATTCAGCTCTGTCTAAAAATAGGAAGCCTTTGCAGAATTTTAATCCAGCATTTCAATTTGTGTTTTCCTGAAGCAGCTCAATTTCTGACCAGACTCAAAACATAAGCTATTCAACCAGTGCATGTGCAGTGCCTCCATGTGACCAAACAAGGAACTAAAGTTTGAATTTTGCATTGGAATATAAATAAATATATAACTATAGATATAATATAATAAATATATTTCAAAAAAACTATCTATAATGGGAAACAAACAAACAAAAAATGCTGCTCTGTGATTCCTGTTCATGGGTAATCAAAAGGCTTGACTTTTTAAAGTGATTTTATATAAAAAAATTATATATCAAATATTTATTTTCATGGTTTTATAACGTATGCTTTATTTTCCAATAAAACAGATCTTTGATAAACTGGGTAAGATCCAGTTTCCTAAATGCAGGAATCCAGTGTCGTTTAGGTGCTCCTTTTCCTGCCTTGTTTGTTCTCCCCTTTTGCTTCAGATATACAAAACTGTTGTGAACAGCTGTGTCATATGTGTGACTCCATGACCCTCATATGTCTCTGAAAACCTCAAATTTCACTAAATATCTTTTTTAATTACTTTGATTACTCCACTGTGCAAAGAAATGTTTTTGTTTTCTTTAAGCAAGAATTTGTGGATAAAACTTGTTTTATTTTCTACCTTATTTTTTCATTGAAGCATTAAAAGGTTCTCTTTTTTCACTGCAATTTAGAATGGAAACAGTTTCCTAGATGATATGACTACACTTGGCACGGTATCAGGCTGAACACGTCGCTTGGCAGCACTGCCAGCCCAGGGATCAGCTTGGTAAAGGAACACATCAGAGCTGTTTGTTGCCAGCATTATTTTAATGCTTCTCTGTGTGTTTTTCTCTATTTTTCTTTCTTTTCAGAAATTGTTGGTGTAGGATGTGTCCTCAATGGAGTCAGGTATAAGAATGGGGAGACGTTTCAGCCCAACTGCAAATACAATTGCACGTGCATTAATGGGGCTGTGGGCTGTGTTCCCATGTGCACAAACTCACGCCCTCCACTTGTCTGGTGCCCAAACCCAAAGCTGATTAAGATGGCAGGGAAGTGCTGCGAGCAGTGGATCTGTGATGACTCCAGGAAAATCAGGAAGACATCTCCACGTCACATCTCCTCTGCAGGTATGGCGGGAATGAGGCAGATCTCTCCTTTGCCTTCTGGCAGTGTCTACAAGCGAAGTATCAGCTTGTACTGCAGACCTGGCAGGTGTCTGACCTTTGTGAGAGAGACAGAGCCTCCCACACAGCACATGCTGAAGGACAGGACAGGCAAACACCAGTGGAACTCATTAGAAGTAATATGGATTTGGATGCCCCATCCCTGGAGGCGTTTAAGGCCAGGCTGGATGGGGCCCTGAGCAACCTGATCTAGTGAGTGCTATCCCTGCTATCCCATGGCAGGGGAGTTCAACTGGGGCCCTCTTTAAGGTCCTTTCCAACCCAAACCATTCCACAATTCTACGAATATGATATTCATCAAACATGCTTGTGCAATCATTCTGGAATTCTGTGTGCCAAAGCCCCCTTTGAAGGACATGTCTGCTGGAACTTTGGAGACATGAAAATTCCTTTTTAATTCTTCATTTTTATTTTAATTTTGTTTTCCTCTGATGTTTGAACCCTCTGGGAAAGAGAATGGACTCAGTTGAATTTGGGACCAAGGCTTTTTGTCCAGATTATATTGCTATTGTAGTGAAATTTAAAGCCCATGTATTTTGGGAGTCTCAAACTTACACAACACCTTGAAGGCAGTTGTTGTGTGGAAATTTCACACTGAGTAGGGTTAAGTTGTCTTTGTGGTAGTACAACATTTCATCAATTCTGAACTGATGACATCATTAAACATTCTGTCCTCACACTCACATCTGTAGTAACAATCACATAGCCCATTGCACAGAGATGGTATCATTTGCCTCAAACATAGTCCCAAATGCTTAAGATGGACTCATCTTGCCATATGTCTTAAATTTATTTTCAAAATGCCCTGTGACACACTGTAGTGACATTAGCCCCATCAGCTCCATGTTTTACACCATCTCACAAATGCAGAGCTCAAGGAGAGATAGTATTACTGTAAACAAAGACTTTGGCTCCCTGGTGGTAAGAGTTTTTTCCCAAATCTTGGTCTGTACTTTTGTTGCACAAAACAAAGCCTCGGTCTTCATTTGTGAGTTAAAATTACCGGAGCTTAGCCCTCGCTTCTCTGTCCCTGATAGCTCTGAAATGTGGGGTGGGTCAAAATCCAAAACATCTACTACTGAAACTGGCCTTATGTCCTCATGGCCTGTGTCCCAAAAGGGGCAAAACACAGCTTTGCTTTCCTGACATTTCTCCTGTAAGGAGAAGTCTTACAGAAGTCAGACTAGCATTTATTACATTTAATGTAATAATTAAAATAATAATAAATATAACAGTGAGCAAGATCACTGCAGCAGTTTCTAACAAAGTTTTGCTCGTGAACTGTCCTGTGAGTTGTAAAGCAGTGGGGACTTTGGCTGAGGCTGGGACAGAACCATAACTGGGTTTGTTGGCTGCTTTCAAAACAGAGCCCACCCTTTCTTCAAATGTGTTGCTGAGCTCTCTGAGAAGTATTGAAGCTGTTCTTCCTCCCAGTGAAAGGCTGTGTTTGCTTCCCAAGCCCTCTGCCATCCAGCAGAGTCTATTGACCACAGTCAACAGTCCCTTTCTGCTACAGGGAGCCAATTGAATGGGCTCAGAAATAAACCTCCATGGTGAGATCAGTTCTCATCCCCTTTCTCCACCCGCTGGCTCAGGCTTCTGTAATTGTTTATATTGTGGCAGCACCTGGGGGTCCCAGACAAGGACCCCCTTGTGCGAGGCTGTGAAGGGGAATAAAGGAATGAGCTCTGGCCCCGAGCGCTCACAGCGATGGAGACTCTGACACAAGTAGGTCAGCACAAAGGGGGTAGGGATGAGGGAGTTCACAGGAATGCTGAGCCACTTTGCTGTGGTTTAATTATTTGGGTTAGTGGCCTGAATGTGCAATGAGCTAGGGAGAGGGTGTTTAGTATGTAAAGCTGCCTGGACTGAATAACGTGGGGTTAATCTGTGCCCACAGCGTACGAGGGAGAGGATGAAGCCTGGCAGAAGAATTGCATTGTGCACACCTCACCCTGGAGCCCCTGCTCAAAGACCTGCGGGCTGGGCATCTCCACCAGGATTTCCAATGACAACGACCAGTGCCGGCTCCTGAAGGAAAGCCGCCTGTGCAACATGAGGCCCTGTGAGGTGGATATAACCCAGCACATCAAGGTGGGGACTGGTTCTTTGTGCACCCCAGAGCTGGACACTGAGTCAGCCTTTGGCAGCATTCAGGCCTTGTGAGGCTACACTTGTACATGAACTTACTGTGCTGTGGAGAGTTCCAAAATGTGTCCTGCCTGTGCTGGTATGAAAACCTTTCCCTGAGAGTTTTAGCTCCTGCCAAAAGGTCCTTGTAAGGAAAGCCAAGCCAAACCTGCTGTGCTCTATGCTGGCTCACACTGCCCTGCACTCAGCTGGCAGAAAAGCAGTGCAGCACATCTGGTCATGGCTATGAACTCTCTTACGCAAGTATCCTACTTGAAGCTTTTGGGTTCATATGTCTAAACATCTAAATCCTTCACACCACCTAGGTCAGGGCTGTAAAAGTCTTCTTAACAGCTACAAATCCCTTTAAATATAGGAATCATAGAATAGAATAATTGAATCCCTACAGCTGGAAAGGATGTCTGAGATCAGTAAGCCCAACCATGCTTGATAAACCATACTGCAAAGTTCCACGTCTATTTGTTTTTTGAATATTCCAGAGACGGTGGCTCCATCACTTCCCTAGGCAGCTTTTTAAAATGCTTAACCACTCCTTCAGTGAAGAAATTTTTTTCCTGATATTCAACCTGAACCTCTCCTGGCACAATTTGAGGCCATTTCTCTTTGTCCTGTCACTGTTTACCTGGTAGAAGAGGCTCAGCCCCCCTGTCTCCCCTGATCTCCCCTTCCTTACCACAGCCTCCTCTTAGGCAGTAGGAAAGAGCATGGTGGGTTTTATGTCCTACCAGTATCAGCACTGAATATTAACTTTGTTTTTATTTTCTTCTCTGATTTAGCCTGGGAAGAAATGCTTGGCTGTCTACAGGGCAAATGAACCTATGAACTACACCATCTCTGGATGTGTGAGCAAAAGTCCATACAGGCCCAAATACTGCGGCGTCTGCACAGACAACAGGTGCTGCACACCCTACAAGTCCAAGACTATTGAAGTGAGGTTTCAGTGCCCAGATGGAACTGAGTTTTCGTGGAAAATCATGTGGATCAATGCTTGTTTTTGCAACCTGAACTGCAGAAACCCCAATGACATCTTTGCTGACTTGGCTCATTACTATGATTACTCTGAAATCGCTAATTAAATTGGCTGAATGCTGGAATTGACCCTTTGCTCTGATTTTACAGAGGTTTTAAAATAAAAGGAGGATCTTCATCCACTGCCAACGTGCAATTTGTTTTTTTTCCCTAGTTAGGGTGTTGATGCCTTGAGAGGCTACCCAGAACAGAGGCTAGACAGTGTTAAAGGAATAAAGTAGGTATTTAATAAAAGACCTTCAAAGAATCCACCCTGGGCAGTACAAGAGCCTGGCTGTGGCTACACCCAAGATGGACGCAAGATGGACAATAGGATGCACATGTTCACACTTTTATAGGTGTTGGTCCATTTACATATTTGGGTTAATTGTCCAATTACAGCTTCAGGTTATGAAGTCCCATCTTTCCAGATTGCTCTCCTCATTTTGCTGTTTATAATTTTTGGGCCTGAAGCTGCAATGGTGTCCTTGGTTCTCAAGAGGATTGTTTTGTCTAACTAGACTGTGAAGAGAACTTGCTAACACTTTATATGAAGTTCAGAATTATATACTAATGCAGTACAGAATCTGGAAAATATGAAAGCTAAAACTCAAGGCATCAGTGTTAAATCTCTTTGGTTTACCACACTGTTTTTAAGAGGCCTTGAACAAACAAGATTTTTGACTCTAATAGATCTTCATCCATTAACAGTGGCCAGAAATTCTTTTATGCACCGATGCTGGGACTTAAATGACAATTCTGTTGGTCATTTACTAGGCCAACAGTTTAATTGCCCATAGGAAAGAACAGTACATCGTATGACAGCAAAAGTATGGCCGTCATTAGCTTAGACATGAGATTCGAATTCCTTATTATAATTTCTTGAAAGTTATTGTCTAAGCTGGAAAACTGACATATATGTTTTGTATTCAATGTTAGACACCATGGTTTGATGGTCTGACCCTTGCAGCTAAAGTCTAGCATCTGTAACACTGAGATCAGTCCTAGAATCACCCCTCTCTTATTCTCAGTCAGATTCTACTCTATGGTAAATTTCATGGGAAAAGCCTAGAGAGAAGAGTATTTCTCCTAAAATCTCCATGTGATGTTTCTGTCTCTCACTGTAATAGGCTGGGTCCAAGAACTTCTGTGTCCTGTTCTCCTTGGACTCATCTCAATCTCTTGAAGTGTCTTGTGCCAGGAACATTTTCATAGTTCTCTATCGTCTCTGATATTGAGTGGCCTGACTGAATCCAAATCAGCCACCCCAGAGCTCATGTTTTCAGGATAGGTCATCTAATCCACAGGTGATGTATTGCTCCTAGCCTATCTCTACAGATGAAATGTAGAGAGCCAGATAAGTGGTGAAGGACAAGACTTCATGCATCCATTTATTCTGATAGAAACAAAAATTGTATGGCCTGTGCTTGGGGACCACCACCACCTCCTGCTCCCTATGGTGCTACCAGCACACAGATGCCTCTTCCCACTGCCACCTTGCCAGTAACACAAATCACTGTTTTAAATGACTGGGGTAGAGGAATGGAGGTGTGTTAAATGAGAGAAAAAGGTGTTAAGCTTCACATCAGCTCTGAGAATGTGTGGATGCAGGAGAGGCAGCACTTGGCATAGCTTCTGATGCATTAATTCCAGCTGGGCTGATGCTTAGAGTAAACATCAATGCAAACATTCTCTACAGAAGTGGTTTCACATGCAAAAGTTAGTTAAGAGAAAAAAAATACCCTGTCATTACCTTTCCAGGTAAGAAATTTATCCTCACTGAAGGATGTTGGAGGCAGTTTTTTCTCCAATAAATTGTTAGTACAGCCGCCATGCCCCATGGCTCATCTGCTGTTGCTTCAGTTGGAAGAGCAGAACTGTGTTTCTGCATGAGCAAGAGAACTGTAGTTCCACTTCAAAAATCCCTGGTGGCACAGTAGAACTGCTGAGTGACACATGATTGGAGATCAGACCAGTACAGGGCTGAACTTGGGATGATGCAGATGTTTATTTTGCTTTAATTTCAACTGGAAAATTGTCTTCATCCTGATAACCCAAAAGAAGCTTGATTACTTTCTGAGAGACATAATTTTTCCGGCTATGATGAATTAAAACTTCTTGTGAATGGGCCGAAAATAATGCCATACCTATGTAAAAAAAAATTAGGAAAAATGCTGTATTTCTTCGAAAGCTGTTAACACCAATAGCATCTTAATTTGTATACAATGATTTGGCCCATATATTCTTTATAGACCTAGGTAATTCCTGAATTTACATAATTTTTTTTTTTAAACTTCCATGATATCTCTAGCGGCAGAAAGGAGGGGTGATCCCTTCCCACGTTCCAGTGCAGACGCAAATCCCCTCTTCTCTTTGTTTCTCTGGTGATAAGGAACCTGAGACCACCAGCATTTTGCAGGATTCAGCCTCATGACTGCCTTGGCCTGGATGATGGGACAGCAGAGGTCATACCTGACCTATTTGCCTCCAGTCAAATGAGACCTCAGCACTTGCAAGACTGAGAATATTACATTTCATCAAACTCCACTCCTTCGTAAAAAAGTTCCATGTGAACACACAAAAAAGAGGCCGTGGCCAAGAATTTGATGATGTTTTCCCAAAGGGAAAATGGTTTGTATTAAAAAAGTTATAGGGAAGATGTACTAGGACGTCTTTCTCAATCAAGTCTCCTAAATATGACTTGGAACCCTCTGTTCTAATTCTTGCCCATCTTAAAATATCATATATATACATGTCTGTATATATATATGCTTGTACATGCACATATAAAAATAAATACATATATACACATCTATATGTACATGTATACACACCTATAAAATATTATGTGCAGGCATCTATATATTGTTGCATATATTATTTATAAAACCATACGGAAACATGCTCATGAGTATATATATGTGTGTGTATATATATATATATATATATATATATTCCTATGATGCATAAAAAGCAGTGCATGTAAATGTGTGTTTATAAGTACAGTCAGTCTTTCTCTGTCTTACACATATACATAAAGAAGCATGAAAACATGACCAGATCATGTATAAAAAACTGTGTCCCTTAACTGCCTTGCTCTGCTTTGCAATTAGTTAAAGCTGTAACCACAGCAATCAAATGCTGTAGTGGCTGTAACACAAGGCTTTCACTGAGAGATAAAAGAAGCTATTGAAAGCTAATGCATGACCAGCAGCTCCAGTGCGTGTTAGTTTTTAGTGAAGTGAATGCCTGGAAACCACAGATCTTGCCCAACGCACCCAAGATGTTTCTGTCTCTAGCCTGGTTTCCTAAGGAAACCGGGTGTATGCAGCCATACTGTTCATTTGTTTGTCTGTCAGGCAGTCCCTTTGTGGGAGATGTCAAACAAAGCAGGCAGAAGTGTAAAGATATTAGAAGCATTGCAATTCCTGCAATAAAACATGAAATCAAAGAGCAGGGCAGGGAAGAGGCCGACCATATTGTCCCTGTCAAGCCCATGCACACCTGCCAGGCAGTCTGCAGTGTTGCCCAACCACCCCAGCAGCAGCACAAAGGGGTTTTAAACAGATTTGCCAGCTGGAAATGAGTAGCCCTGGAGGAGGCAGAGCTGAAGGAATCACAGATGGGGAACAGTGGTTATTACGCTGCTGTAAAGGAGTTTTGTGGGGACATTGGACACAAATCTGTAGGAAACTGAGCGCTGTTAGATCTACTACTTGTGCCACCGGTTGTCCGTCCAACGGCTCTGAATGGGGAAGAGCCTCACTTGTAGCTAATTAACTTGATCTGCAGTCTGTGGTGCATTTGAGATCCTTTGTTTTAATGGGTGTTTACAAGCAGATTAGCCCTAGGACTAAGGCAACAGTCCAGCTTTAGATTCAGTTTCCTGGGCAAATCATGTATTTTTAACAAAAGTACTTTTGTGGTTACTGTGTTAATTCATTGATGATCTAGATCCCCAAAGGCTTTCACAGATCCAGCCCTTTGCTCCCCTTTTCCTTGGGATTTTAGAGCCAAAACAAGGCCCTACTGTTCATAGCCTCTGTTTAGAAAACTCCTCCAGCAGGAACTGATGCTCACTGTATGTTTGTGCAATGGGCCCAGGTCTCTGCTGGGACCTGAAAGCGATGCCACCATCCAAGGAAGACCAATTATATTATTGAGGAGATACCAAGATCACACCTTCTGCTGCAATGGGCAAGTGACAGACTAAAGAAGGAATGAGAGTGACAATTTTGCAATCCACCTAAGCCAAGAGAGTTTGACACACATTCAGTTCATGGCAATCATCCTGTCGGTCCTGTAGGCTGGGTCAAGGATGAAGGGTGGGATTTTGAAGGTCTGGTCATGCTGGTATGAACTGCAAGCCTCCAGCTGTCTCCAGTGACCATAGCCATGAACCTTCTGTGGAGGCTTCACCAGAGTCAGGGCAGTAGCTCAAGCCATCTTGTTTAGGAGCCCTAGAAAACAGGTTATCTACTCAGTAAAGAAGCAGGTATGAAGCTTATTAAAATGCCTTTCCATGGAGTGTTGGCTAGAATTTAAAATACCATTTTGGTGTGTATGTAACTGGAAACAGGGTATAGAGCAGTTGCCACGTTTTTGATGTTTTCACTAGAGTTGTGCTGTGTATATGTAATATTTCAGGAAAACCACAACATTTAGAAAGACTGTGTCATCTTGTAAATTAAACCCTGGGATTTTTTTGTGCCAGCTTTATTGAAGGAAATTTGAAACAAACAGTTTATTAAACTGATAGAGACAGTAGTGTTCTCACTATCTAGAGGCACATCGTCATACATTTACCTTTCTCAAATTGTGACTTTCCAGTTTTAACATTTCTATAGAATTATTTCTGTAAGCTTCATATACTGAAATATATGAAAAATAAATGGGAAAACCAGATTGGTTTGGCAGTCTGACTTACTCCAGCTATATAACATATTATTTGTTTATAGAGCATCATGGTGAGGTTTGTTAAGATGGCACATTGCTGCTGTGATTTAAAGATATTAAAAAAGTGGCAAATGGTTAATGAATCTGTGACTTACTTAGTTTAGAAGTTTAGGCAAGCAAATGAAGGTGAAATATATCTGTGACTCACATTTCTTTTCCTGTTCCAGTCTTCTGGCATGGCCAATGTCCAAGTGGGCATTTGCAGTCTGTGACAAAGCCATGAACTGGAGGACACATTAAAGTAAAGAGCCTGCACTGTAATGTGGTAAAAAGGACGGCCTGAGAGAATTTCCTTCATTTTTAATATTCTGGCAGATTGGAAAAGCCAGTTGTTTCCCAACTTACCTTTCTTTGCTGGTCTGGTTCTGGCTCAACATTTGGGGTTTTTTTCTGCAACACTCTTATTGGACTTGGGACAAAGGTCTAGAGTCTTTGAGCAAAGTGGAGTGCATTACTCAACCTGCCTAAGCATGTCTTCATTATCGGCTCTCTTGAGAAATTGCAGCAGTAACTCGTTTGCAACAGCCATACATACTGAAATTGTTCAAACAAAGTTATTAAAGATATGGGGAAAAGCATTTAAATTAAAGAATCACTCTTTTGTATCCCTTCATTCACATGCACCTCCATAGTTAACCCCAGCAGGGGTTCTGCCTTTTAATTCTAAAAAAAATACCTGTAGTATTTTCCCACAAATCAAGCTCGCCCTCCAGCCTGAGGTATGTTACTTGCCTTGGCAGGAACTTAAACACTTTGAGTGGCCTCCTGTCCTGGACTGAGATGGGTCAGTTGGGCTTGCTTATGGCAAGAAAGCACCTTCTCCTCCAGTGTGCCTTTTTT
>VXBU01018924.1:1510882-1552453 GCA_013400315.1 Bombycilla garrulus | reverse complement strand
TTTTTTTTTCCCCAGGAAGGGCAGTCCTCTACATTTTCAAGCATTTTCCAGCCAACTGTGCCTCTGGCAATAGCTTTCTACAAAGGTCCCATATTTCCCCTGCAGTCTCTAAAGGCACCAGAAGTCCCATCTGGCCTCTGCAACCTCTGTTCACCCATGTGGCAGCTGCCCAGCACACGATCTTGCATGAAGGCCTTCCTGGCTGCTTTCCCTAGTCTGGGAATACCATCATCTCCTCAGTGCTCTGCACTTCTCAAATGTAGTGCTGACTCTTAGTGAGGCTATACTTCTGTAGGATCTCCTCTGCCCCCAACACACCTGAGCAGCAGACAGGGAATCACCAAAGGATGAGATCAATGTTTAAGTTAGGCAGCTGGTGATAAAGAACTAAGATTTTTTTTTTTTTATTTGGCCATATTATCATTAAAAATAAATGAGAACATGTTGCAATCATTCAGTGACAATTTCCTAGCTGGAGAGATCTGTGTGGGTCTGAGCTCCAGCAGGCTGTTTGGACTGTGCACCCCACTACTGCGTGCAGGGCTGGGTGGCACCTTTGCATGGGGCGGCCTTGCCAAACCCTACAGGCAGATGGGCTCTTCCCTGTTCCAATGCCAGTCCAGTGGGTGGGGCAGACCCACAGCTCAGCAGTCCTGTCTTCCCTGCCCATCGTGCTGCATGCAGGGTGCTGAGCCTCGTGGGGTCTGTGCACACACAGAGGTACATACCCACACAGAGCCAAGGGATGAAAAGCCCATGCTGGTGGCACGTCCTGCTCTTTCCGAGTGCCCTGGCTTGTGTAGGCTTTGCCCAGAGCTTCCCCAGCCCTTCTCCAGTGCTTCTGCCCAGAAAAAAACCCTGCCCTTCCCCAACCCCCTCCATGCACTGACCTTGACCTGATTACCATAATCCACCCCAGCCATAAGCAATTGCAGAGAGTGGTATGTCACCCAAGGATACTTGTGCAGCTCTACTGCAGGTCACAGCTCACTATGGTGCGGCTGCTTCTGAAGGAAAATTGCCTGCTATCCCCATTCCCAGCCCTTGGGCTCTTCTGGACATGCCCAGTGATGCCTGTATCCGGTGTTTGATGCACATCCCACCAGTGCCAAAATATGTAAGGGTGTATTGGGATGTGGGGCTGCCTCTTTAATGACATCAAAATAATAACTCTCCTCCAGCCCATAGGAGTGCTGGGTAAGCGAATGATCCTCACGCTGAGTTGCAGAAAACCGACATTGAACTGTCTGGCAGTTGCAATCAGAAGCCTCTTTTCTTCCTTTTTCTTTCCCCCTAACACTGGTCAGCAGCTGTGTTGTTTATATAATGAATGGAGCCCTTAATGAAGCAATAGATAGAAACAGTGAGAAGCTGTGTCTGTCTGTTACAAACGGCTGAGGGGGAAGGGTTGAGCTCTTAAAATACCCTGACATCCTTTCTGTCAGTTATTTAAACATTAGGCACAGCAGTGATCATAAAGTCTATATTCGGCCCAGTGGAAACACTAAATCTACACATTAAAACAGCTGTTCATATAGACAGACAGGGAGAAGCTTTCTGTGCCTGTGAATGTGAAACAGCGCAAAATAGTGCAAAGAAGGAAAAATAAGTAGACAGCATGTGGGAAGGGGGAGGGTCAAGCTGCAAGCAGCACTGCTCAATGTGTTGTGCCGGTGGATGCAACAGACCCCATTACAGGCACACTGAGGATTGATTGCAGCAGATACTCTGCCCAAGATGCAAAAGCAGACAGGGAAAGGATTGCAGCATTGGAGAGAAAAAATAAGCAGCTTTGCTATAAACAGTTTTCACTCCAGCTCAGCCCATCACTCACAACACATAACATTAATCATAAACCTCAAAAACACATCTAGGTTAAAGTTTCCAGCTGTTCAGTCAATAGAGACTTTTAAAGAGAAAAGCAGCAGCATCCTTCAGCACAAAAGTCCTGCTGCCACAACATGGTATTGGCACATCCTCTCCCACTGCCCCTCTGCAAGGACAGGGAGGGGGAAACATAGCATCAAATTTAGCCAGATTTTTATACAGTAGATACCAAGGCCTAGGCACAGGTGAAAATAACTTGTATTTCAGCAATTACATCCTTTCTATTAGTGGTTTTGAAGAGTACCACCGCAGCTAAGATTTGGCATTGAGATACACTAACTCAACAAGGAAGCCTTACGGTCCCTGGGAGCTCATCCTGTTTTCTTTATAGCCCCAAAAGCACTGTGAGGGGCAAACTGGTTATTT
Source organism: Bombycilla garrulus (assembly GCA_013400315.1). Classification (NCBI taxonomy): domain Eukaryota; kingdom Metazoa; phylum Chordata; class Aves; order Passeriformes; family Bombycillidae; genus Bombycilla; species Bombycilla garrulus. The sequence goes on along the minus strand of VXBU01018924.1, from coordinate 1,550,200 downwards.
TCTGGAAACCTCCCATTACCCAATCAGAACTTCCTCTATGCCACAGTAGCTCTTTGCTCCCTGGTGGCCATTCACTCTTAGAAAAAAGTGAAACCCCAGCTCCTGTTTTCCAGGTTAATGACTACAATATCCATGCTAATTTTGTCTCCAACAATAATGCAGAAGTCAGCTTTTTCAGGTCTGGGAAGGGTTTTTTATAAAAAATCCTAATAAATTGGCAAGCCACTTACATCTCTTCAGTTACAATAAAAGCTGAAGATGCCAGACCAGTACTTCAGGGAAAGAGGAATCATAGCTCCTTGTGAAAGGTAAGACACCACTCCTCTGTGCTGCCCTCCAGCTTTTATGCACAGGAACACAGTGTTCTTTGCCAAATGAACACTTTTGATTGCAAAGCTGACATTTACAGTGATCCTAGCAACTCCTTGCAGCTCACAAGTGCTCGCAGATCCCTTTGTGCTGTGATAAGGCTTGGATGCATTCCTCCCCATTAAACTAAAATAAACTGCCTAGGCTTGACAAGCACACCATGGTGTCCTTGTGGAAGGAGTGATTTAGCCATTCCCAGAAAAGCTCAAAGAATGTAACTTTGCCCTTCTTTTGCAAGATGAGCTGGCACAAGTTGCTCCTGTTTTCACTGGCAGTGGCTGTCAAGCCCTTGACTGGTATCAGTCCAGTCCTGACTGCTGAACCATCACATCTAGTAGAGCTTTGGCTCAGACATAACAAATATTTGCTTTTGCATCTTCCTAACACAGGATTTTTTTTGAGATACAGAAGGAATGAACAGCCCAAAAAAAGTCCCAGCAAAGTCATCAAAGCACCTGTCCCTGCAAACTCCAGTATGGTAAATCACAAGATTAATCTTTACTTCCCTCAAGTTACATTCTTGTAAGAGCTTCGAAAAGAACCACCTTCAGAAAAATTCAAGTGGCATCTGCAATTTCAGTCAGGAGGCCTGAATAACTACAGATATTCATGGGGAACTCATCACATCAATGGATTTAGAGATCAGAAAGGATGCAATGAGTATGGCACCAACTCCAGTGAGAACATCAGACCCCAGGTTGGTGCACAAAACAATATTTTATCCAGGGAAACAGAAGAAAGTTCAAGCACCAAATAAGACTCTGTATCATGGCTCAATATTTTTCTATATCTTTTAGTACTAAAATAGTCAGCAACAATGCTGAAGTGTTTTCTTAGAATAGTAGGCTGGAGGAGAGAAAGCTCTGAGCACAAAAGTAGGGAATGATAGATCTGAGCAAAATCAAAAAGACTCCATTGATACAAAGGGATGACAAAAACATATTTGGACTGAAAAAGATTATTGCACTCCTGGTAAAATACGAAGACACCAGACATTGCAAAGTTACAAATTTATTTGTTTTGAAATAAATACAAATACTTCATTAAGAAACTTTTCTTGATAGACTTTACACAATAGCTTTATTCTTTCTGGAAACTGTCTGTTCTTCCCACAAAATGTTATGGATATTCTACACAAGAGCTGAAGTTAGTCAATATGAAGTAACCTAGATGGTCTTCTGAACAAGCAATCCCAAAGTATTAACGTTTGCTATTTAACTGCTCGGCATTTGAGCTTTTTGTCTGTGTGAGGACTGCAATTCAGCATGTATGCACTGGAGATCTGGAAATCCTGTCCCACTAGCTATGGAGGGACAAACTTAAGAACACCCAACTGTGACATTCTGACTGGCAGAAAGGTTTCAAGCCACTAGCTTGAAAGAAAGCAACCCAAGGAGGCTATGCAAAGATGCAGAACCAGCAGATCATGACATTTACAACGTCATTAGACACTGTATTCCAGAGACAGTGTTGCTGCTCCACCACTTTGTGGAATACACTTTTCAGCACCAGGGAGATCTCATCAGTTTCAAATCTAGTAATTAGTGGCAGTTGAATGTACAGTATTCTAATTACATGCCCATCCCATAGTTATTAATCTCTCCTGACAAGGAACAGCTGGATCTGTCTTTTTGCTTACAGAATTCCAAATTTATCACAATTGTGCTGGACACAAAAAAAAAAACAACCAAAAAACCTTGAGCTGCAAAGATAAGAAGCTTTCTGAAGGAAATATCAAGCTGTTTCTGCTTAGCTGGCATGTACAGCTACCCTACTTGTTACAACTACACCAAGTTCTGCAGTTTGGTAAATCCTTTGGCCCAAGATCCCAACCAGGAAATCCTACCTTGCTTACCAAATTTAAATCCTGCCCTCAGATTTGGCGAAGCAGGTTTTAGGGTCTAGAAGGGGGGAAGGAAAGGAAGACTGGAACTAAATCTCAAAAAAGTGAAATGAAAAACCTTAAAGATTTAGTTCATCTCAAAGTCACAATAAAATTGCCTATTTTAGTAGTATATTATTGTACATAGGAAAACAGGCTTGAATACTAAAGAATTAGAAGGCCTATAAATGCACGATACATTAACTTTTCTATCATTTGAAGTCAAGCTATATACAATGAATTTAACTCCAGCTTCAACATGAGGCCATAACACATTTGTTTCATTTCCTTGTCTTAAAGTCACCCTCAATTTTTCTCCCCCACTTTGAAACTCATCTCAAATTGTGCCAGTTTACTTCAAGAGAATAAGAGATAAAGGGCCCTGTAACAGCTTTGATTTTAAAGGAGGGTATTGAACAATTCTGGTTTGACTCTGAAGTGTTTACAACCACATCAGCTTTTGGCAAGTATCCTTTAGAATTTGGCATCCACTGAAGGAGGGCACAATAGCAGCAGCTGTCTGAGATACAAGAATAATGATAGAGCAAATGAGATGCTTCTTTTCTTTGGTCCCTCTCAGACCCTGGTGAGCAGAGTTCATCCTACAGAATAGCTAGAGATTAATACCAGTTATGGTTTTGTGATACACAGGGGGCATCCACGACTTTTTCACACTGTGACCAGTTTAAAACCTCCCACAGCCATCTAACAGGACACTTCCATGGACTTGGGGCTTGATTGTTCAGCATTGCTCGCTGAGTTCGGCGTCAGCTCGATCCGTGTGTCTGTGTGGGAGCGGTTCCTGGAACCGTCCCCAGTGTGGGATCGGCTCCTCGTTCCCTCCCCGGTGTGAGAGCGGCTCCTTGTTCCCTCCCCGGTGTGAGAGCGGCTCCTCTGTCCTTCCAGAGAGGTTACACTGGAGCCAGAAGCAGTGCGGGATCTCATCAGCCTGGTCATGCTAGCAGAGGGCACTGGAAGAAGAGTCTTTCATTAATACCTCACTGCACAGACTTGCCAGAAAGCCCTTGCCTTCCTCTCAGCCTTAACCGTGCTTGGAGAGCCTTCACAGTGGAATAGATACTTTCCAGGGAACCTATGCAAACATAACTTCCCCTACTCCAGGCATGTAGTTAAGGAGACCAAATTACTACAAGAATTAGTGGCCAGGGCTGAGGGATTCAAGAAACTTTGGAGCACACTTCTGTGGCTGCAAGAATCTCGAGAGAAACTGAAGAGACTCATCAGCCCCATTACTTTCTAATATTCAACCTTTTCTGGAAGCCCAGGCTTATAGTGCATCCTCACAGCAGCTGTCAGAAGCAAATACGTGAAAAAACAAACAGCTGCAACTCAAAAGTCACTAAAGCAGTGAGGTTTTAAATGTGTGCAGTAGGTGAACCATATCCTTTGATGCCACGAGGGGACACTACTACAAATAGCCACCTTAAAAACATCAAACTAAAGTAAAGTAGGTATTTGTGGGTATAAGCTTTTTACAAAGCTCTCTGCTATTTAAGAACATCACTTGGTCTGAAAACCCTTTGCCCAGATACAGCATGTGTTTTTTCCCCTTGAAAATACATATCCAAAAGGGAAAAGATGACACATCTGGGATCAGAGACTCTCTGGATGCTTAGATGCCCCATTAACTTTGGCAACAAGATTAGCCATTCAATAAAACCAATACTTACTGTATCCCATTCCTTGAACAAAGTATTTGAAAGCTTCAGCAAGTTTGGCAGGCTGCAAAAGAGACAGTGCTCAGTAGGTTATATTACAATGCTACAGATTTTGCAGATGCCATATCTTAACAGAGACATTAAATATTCTCTGGGTTCTACCGACTGTATGAAAACTTCATTTATAAGAAAATTCCACCATTCCCCTCCCTAGTAGTCTCCCCATTATTTTACAAAATAGATACATGAATTTGAGATCCAGGAAACACAATTGGTCTAAACCTGACTTAAAACTTGACTTGTGCAGTTACTGAGGCACGTGAACCAAAGTAAATCAAATGGCCTCACAAAATGTAGAAGGCAGTTCATAAAAGACCACTAATTGAGTAATTTCTAATCAATAGAGAACAAATTCAGCTATTCAGAGACAAGATTTACATTTATAGGGCAAGAAAGCTCACCAGGAATACACAGGCACAAGTGCCTACAACCAACATTCTTGCAATGAGGCGCTCCCTGTTTTTCTCCTCGGCTAACAGTGGCCACATAAGCCTCACAGTCTCTATTTCACATGAAAATATTTTTGTGTGATTCTCTGAACCACTGCAAAGAATGGATTCTCTATAACAGAAGCAATGCATATACTAAGGTGTGGCTTTAAAAAAAGCCTTTTCCCAGTTACCACTGCTGGAGCATACACTGCCTATAGGACTTCAGCTGCAGGCAGTTACAAATTTAGCTTTTCCTGAAGTTCACAAACACCACTTGATAGTGCTTAGAAATCTATTTAAATGTTAAATCACATTCCAAAGCTGATTTACAAATCAGCTCTTTTAGTGAGGAACAAGGGCATAGGTAAATTTTAACTTTGCAGCCTGACTTTATTAGCAGCTTGGAACTCATGCCTAAATTGTTTTAGAAATTCCAGTTTCCACAGTCAAGCCAAGCCAGTGTATGCAATAACCTAGCACTGTTATTTCCTATCTCCCGCTTTTCTGATGTATACTATAAATAGTCCAAGTAAATATTGTTGAAATGCTAGTGGCTCAAGCCTTAATCCACATTATTTTAGTAAATGGGCATAAAATAATACCTCTGCATTCCCACCTCAGTTCTTTACTTGGTTAAGACTTTATTAGTGAAAATAATATCCCCTCCCAATCTTAATTTTGCACTTCACTGCTCTTTAAAGTAAAAAAAAGCTCAGATGACCAACTGACATCATTATTCATTAAATCATAACCATCTCTTTGGCTGACATTTGGGAACAGCAAGTACCCTACAGGAAAACACCCATTTGTTGCAGTCTGACACACTGCAGAACATGATTAGTAGAATTTCCGCCAGCCAAATCCTACCTGGGAAACTTGGGGGAGCCCACCGCAGTCAGCCATCTGAAACAGGATAAGAACAGCCAGTTAGTGTAGTGCCAGAGGAACTCACTTATGCTCAGGATATATTGAAGTGACCTTTTTAGCTATCTGGCAGAAAAAACACTTCCTTTTGTTGTGTGAGCAATACACACGTGAATGAATGTATCAAAGCAAGCTGTTAAATGCTTATGAAAGCTACAACTGCACCCCAGAAAGCCACAGAGTGTTTTGATGCTCAGGGAAAGCATCAGCTGGAGCTATAAATGCTTTGTGCTGGGCAGCCATTACTAGTTTCTTAGAAACCACCCTATTAGTCCTGGTTGCAAGTTCAGCTCTCAATTACAATAACATGACTCTGTATTGACCTGGATGACAAACAGGGTAGAGAAAACAAACACCCAAAGCTCAGAGGTGAGAGGGAAAAACGATTTGCTGAGACTGCTGATGGCAAGCATCAGCCTACTTGCCAAGGGAAGCAAGGAAAGCCAAATGAGAAAAGCCATCTTGAGTGCATGAAATATTTTTGGAGCATTTCATTTTTCCTGCCACTCCACCCCTCAAAGTCAACCCAACAAAAACAATCCTGTTCCAAGGAACACTACAAGCTGAAAACAGGAGAGATGTAAATTACAGGAAACCCCAAGTCCTATCTAGCAGCAAAACAGGCCTGCAGCAGGATCTGGCATCAGCCAGATCCCTGGACTGAGGAAAGGCTGGCCACAGATACAAGGTCTGAGACACTGCCAGAAACTTTCTTAGGATGCCTGCCATACCCACATTATAGGGCAGCAGTGTAATTCCTCAATGTTAGGAGGAAAAAAGTTAACTATCTTTATTTATTAGAATTTTCACTGACTAATTCACTAATGAGAGATGCAGCAGAAGCTCTTGGCAAAACATGACCAAGCTTGTTGCACTGTTCGCATGCTATTACTTCATCAGTAACAAGCTGAAGATTGCACTCATACTCTGAATGCCAAATAACAGCCAAAGCCTTTGCATGATGTTCTGCAGTTTGTAAGGACATTTTATCAAATTTTCTGGAAAATAGCAGTAATATGTCCTGGACTGTACCCTCATAAAAGGCAGGTTGGCCAAACTGTGGCTGATAGATTAGCTGTTGATTCACCTGACACTACTGCTGAGAAGCAAGCACAGGAACAAAATGAACTGGTTTGCACTCCTACTCTGCTCACAGCTTTTCAAACCTTTCAAAATATCTCAAGATTGCTTTTGCCAGCTCCAGTCAAATTCATTATGGGTATGTGAAATACTGAACATTTCAACTCTCATCCCTACTGTTCTAAAATGGAGGAGCTGAGAAATTCTCTGCTGTCAGTTCTGAAAAGCCCCTAGTCTTGTTTATCCCACTAAAATACTCTCACCCTGATGGAACTGTCTTTTTAAATCAGAACTGGATTCTCAGTGCATTATTGGTATTACAACACATCACTCTAGTTCTGCTTTTTTAGCTAATCCAACCGGTTTTATGTGAGAGGAATGTTTATTTTAAAAAGCACAGTTTCTGTTATTACCTTCAGAAGTGTGGTCCTTGTTGGGTCCAGCTTTGAGTTGCACTCAACCTATAAAAAAATAGCAGCATAAGGCATTGCACACAAAATTTTAAGCATGAACTTTTGTACAAAAACAGACCCAACACTTTGTTTTCTGGGTTAATACAGACTAAACTGAGTGTCTCATGATTCTGTGTGAAAACTATGTGTACATATACATGTCTTTAAAGGCAAGTAAGTCCGCTCACATTTTTAACTGCATTTCTTCCATGTACAAACTACAAACCCATAGCTGGGAACTGGAGACTTTTTCATCTGTTTCTGGGACTTCAATAGCAACAATGTTGTTTATCTTGTGATTTGTGGTAATCTGGTAGCCTCCCAAGTGGTGAGCAGCCATGTGGCCATGGGCCAGCAGACTGGGCATGCCCATTAAGGCACAACATTTGAAGTCATCCAGTCATCTGGGGAGAGTCATAATGGTCAGAAAGCAGCTCTTCACTTCCAGAGTGACCCAGGGCACAGCTCCAGCACCACACAGCAAGTTAAAATACCAGCAGCAGATTCTTCTCTAAAGGAAAATAGTTGCGGTTCACTGAAACTGCTGTGGTGATTGTTCCTAACGTGGTAGCTAGTAAATAATAATGCACAGGCAGAGGGGACAAACAGCACCGAATTAATGGCAGCTCTCCTGCGGTCTGGAAGAGGAGAGCCACTGGGCTGGATTGATAGCCAGCACAGCTGCTGTGGGGCAGGGGCTCTGCTGGCCTCTTGCAGCCCCTTGGCTCACCCACCCCTCCTCAGCAGGGTGCCAAAGATGGCTCCAGGTACTCACCACAGCATCCACTGCAGGGGAGCTGTCACCAACCACCAGGAGGACAGGACACCTGCAAAGAAGCACACACCAGTGGTGTTATCTCTGCCACCCAGCCCACATTTGCCCTGAGCTGCATTTTGTGTCTCTGGAAGGGTGAGACAGTTAAGCACGTGAAAATTATTTGGTTTATATTCCAGACACCTTAAATACACATCAAATCCTGCATTAGCTGCAGATCTACTGACATGCTCTGATTCCTAGCCTGAGAACCCATTCTTTTACCCAGCTGGCAGCAAATCAGCCCTTGCCAGTGCTCTTATTCCCCTCCTTGCTTTGTAAGAAATTGAATGTGGGCATCAGCATCAAAGTCTCATGCCTACCAGCCCCCAGAGCTCCAACTCTTGGATCTGTCCATCCAATTCCAAACAGATTGTCAGGAAAGCAGAGTCTCCTGTGTATAACCATCAGCAGCTGAGCCAGGAAGGGCTTGTCAACTTATGTTGCACAAGTTGTAGCATAAGCAAAAAGCAGATGATCTGACAGTCAGTCATTGTCATACCTGCTCTATCTTCCTGAAAGTTTTTGTTGTTTAGTTTTAGGCTGGCCTAAGTTGTCTTAGGCTGGGCTCTTCTGGTTGTGCAAGCACAGGTCAAGTGCCTTCAGAGCTATAGTTTCCATTACCTATAACATATTTCCGCATGAATCTAAATACATTAACTTTTCAAGTACTTTGTAAGGTCAAATTTTCAGATGCACAGTGACAGCAACTACTTAACTTTCAATTTCAATATGTTTGCCAGGTCTCAGGAGTCCTTCCTAATGGCAGTCCCTGACTTGCAGTAAGCTCTCAAATAAAATACTTACTGAAGGGTGACAACATTCGCTCCAGGAACAGGGCGCTCAATCTCTAGGTCTCGCCGACTGAAAAAAAAAAAGATGACAAAGGCTTTTGATACACTGGAATTTCATAGATGCATCTATATTCTTCTAGTTTAGAGAAAGCACAGACACTGACATGTTAATTTACTCTGACATATGTTGTGGCCTCCATAACTGATGCAGAACCACACAGACTGAACGATCTATGTCATAGTTCAGTCCCCGTGCACAACCTTGCACCCCACAAATGCACAAGGTCCTTCTCCAATAAACAAACTACCTGACATCCCTAAAGACACTGTTCAGCAGAACTTCATACTGGGGGAACATGTGTAATCCCACCACACAAAGAATACTGTCTCTAAAGAGCTGGATAGCCTCTTAAAAGTTTCCAGTTAGAAATCAGGTAAATGTATTTACCTGTTGTAAGAGTTGACAAAGAGATGAAGGTTGGTTTGATTCATATCATTAATGATATGCTGACGGTAAGTATGGATCAGGTCATGGTTGCTGTGAATCTCTTCCTAAAGTGGAGACAGAATTGTTCAGAACAGGGGCTATTTTCTGAAAGAATCTGAAGACATGGCACAGTGGTTGTGTATCAGACTCATATCTGCACAACAGGAGTGCACCTTGAGGGAAGGGACAGCTTTCAGCACCCAGTGAAGTCACCCAGAATTAATATTAGCTTCTGATTGCAGTACCACAATTTTCACTTTAAAACTCAAGTATGTTGTAATACTAAAATCTCACAATTGCAAAACATGTTGTAGTGCAGATGGTTATAGTCAGACAAGTGTGAGGTTTTAAAACAAACAAACAGAAAAAAGAAGATTCGGGGTAAGAAGTCTAATAAATGTTTCCAGGGTAAAGCAGATGTTGAAAGCTTACAAATATGCAATGTGGAACTCAATTTCACAATAGTAAATAACAAAGCTTCGAGGCATTCAGTCAGTAACATTCTCAAACAGTTGAGTTCTGAAGTCTTTATAGATTAGTTCCTCGTTCTGCTGGAATAGAGTTTTCCACTGCATTTACTAACAATTTCAAGCACAGCAAAGTAGCCTCAGAAAACAGTCCAGCACTTAGCATTCAGCTTGCACTGGAGAGCACCACTAATACAAATAACCAGCTGTCACAGAATTACATTATATAAAAAATGTGTAGGGTTTTCCAGCTCAATATGAGCATATACAACTCTTATACTTGTGTTTAAGTGTTGGCTGCCTAGACAGGGAGCTGCCCCTATTAGAGCTGTCACAACTGAGATGCACTTGGGTACTCAAGACACAGAAAACCCCATGGCAGAATACTGCCCAAAATTTTGGAATCAGTATGAATTCTATCTCAGTTTAACTTCATCTTTTGCTGTTTAATTGAAAGCTTCCACACTCCTCACTGCGCCAGGAGGTAAATACAGGTGACTGAATACTTCAGAGGAATCTTTTGAACGTTACCTTTCCAAATAGATGTGAAATGACCATGTCGGGCAAAGCATTTGTCCAACCTGAAATCTGAACAACAAGATTACCTAAGTATCTGCTATTAACACAGGCCCTGAAGAAATGACACCTTCCAATTACCAATAAATAGACCAAAGGATATTTCTCTGCTCTCTCAACATGTACAATATCCTAAACTGATATTTTCCCCCTTCAATCCAACTAGAACACCATTAGGGGATCGTGTTTGAATCATTCTCATCAGATGTCTTCACAAATGCAGGGATACAGGGAACACACTGCTAGGGGTATAGGTGTGTAGGGAATCACTCCCTGCAGGAACACCAAGCAAACCAGTCAGGTGGGTGTCATTTAACCCCACTGCCCACTCTCCTCCTTAACAACCCACCCTGACAATGCAATGGAACTGGTACCAGAAGCTCACAACCCACAGTAAACGCTCCTGCTTTGGAAGGACACCAGAATATAAGGCACCTGCTGTGCTCCTGAGGTGAGTAATACTCACCTTGAGAGGTGAAAGGCAGAGGCACAGATGTGTAAGAATTTAATGCACTGAGGCATTGGATGAGACTAGAAATGGGTCAGGAGGTTCACTTCAGCATAGAAAAGCTAGTACATTTCATTTAAATAAGTCTGTCAGTTTATTTTGATAACTTTGATACAGGAATATATTTAATAATTAAGCCCTGAAAGAATGTTGCATCCTGGCTCTGGCAAGTTTCTCCTGGGAGTTTCTTTATGTCAACATTTTCTGGTTGTATGAACAATCTGTAGCCAATGCTCTTTTCCGAGTCCTTTTGGCATCTAAGACTAACAGATGATTGAAACATGGAAGATGCTGTTCTGGACATTTTTCTGTGCTCTGCTTCATATTTTGGACTGTGTTGGTAAACAAAGCCATGGACAAGAAAGTACTGAATGCCACACTACACTTGAAGTTTTCTTGAAAGATGTTTCAAAAACTACCATGTCCAGGTAAACTTTTCTCCTCAGCAGTTATGAGCTTTTAAGAATTGTCCCATTAGCACCATTGTGCCACATGTATCTGTTTTCTCAAAGTAAGTATTTTTATCACTAGCCCTGCATGAAGTATTTTTGTAAATGGAAGAATAAACCCCAAAGGAATTAGCCCAGTATGTGCAGATACACCTTGACATACAAGACTGCCAAGCTCCTCATGTCCCCCAGGCTTGCAGTAAGACTTATTTTTCTAACTTAAAGGTGTTTACCTTAGTTGCTGCCCAGTCCATCCAGCCTTCAGCACAAGGGTTTACATTAATGAGAACTAATCCCTCCACCATATCTGCATGGTTTAACTGCAAAAGAAAAGATCTAAAATTCATCAGATAGCCTTTGCAACTTGACAGTCAGCAAAAAAAATTAAATTAGCAAATGACATCATAGGGAAGTGGTAGGTCTAGTTTTATCTTGCAGAAAAAAACAACATATGTATGGAAAAAAAAGATTCATTAGAGCAATTCAGCTGAGCAGCTGGAGGACATTAGGATTTAACTTTTTCTCCACCCTCAGTTTAAATAGAGAACTCCCATTATAAAAACCTTCTGCAAATTAACTGGGTAGAGCCCAGACCTTAAAATGGAAAATCTAGGTCTTCTGGATTAGCTATCTTGCAGATTGTGGTATTTTACTTAACAGCCTGGGTTGCATACTTAATTGGGCACAGCAGAACAGGAATTCTGCATGCACGCTATGGGGACAACAACACGTAAGAGAAATCAGGTTTGAGGCTTTAGGAAAGCTCCACAAAACTTACAGCAAATCTGGTTAAAACATAGGCACCAGCTCCAGTTCCCATTCCTATGATGGTCTTCAGCCTGCACACCAATAAAACAGAAAAGACAAATGAGGAAGTGTGCTGAAAACAAATGACACCATTAGCCTTCCTCTTTCACATGCCAATGTGTATCTTCAGCAGGGTGGGCTCAGCTTGGGCAAGCTGTGGGCCCTCAGCAATGTCAGTGGCCCAGTAATATTTGCAGGACCCTGGTCCTCGTGCATTGCAGGGCAGCAGCTATTCTCATTTATATTTAAGTAAATATACTGAGAAACCCCAGCACTGTTCTGATGCTGGGAGGAAATTATTAGTCTCTGACAGAAAAACTTCTAGTATACAGATTTCTGCTGCCTAAATACAAAGCTCCCTCCTCCCCAGGCTCCCCCTACCCTCCCCATCACAGCTATCCAACTGGGGCACTGTTCCTGTCTAACAGAAGGCTGGCAGGGAAACATCTTCTGCTATCCAGGCACTGGGGTGATGAAGTTTAAACTTCATAACCAAACAGGGCAGAGACAAACCAAATATTTGCGTTAACCGAAATCAGGTTTAAAGCACTTCCAAGGTCATAAAAAATACATGGAAGAGAAGGCTAGACAAATGCACTGAGACAAGCAGATTATTCAATGCTTTTAGGAAAATACCTGAGGATAGTTTTGACTCTCATTAGCAATATTAAATCAGGACTCTGTAAATACACTTCAGTTTAATTGATTTTCATGGTACTGATTGGTCAGATTTTTTTGTGCAGTACAACAGAACTGATGACCCTGTGCCTGACACTAGGCAGTTCAAAAACTACACATGCACTAAGGAGGCAATGAGGTAAACTGGTCCATAGAACTGTAAGAGCTGGTTATAACAATGCAGCGTCTAAACTGGGGAGGTGGTCCAGCCTGTGTTTTCCAAGGCTGCCTAACCCTGAATGCCAAATTTTCTCTGCTTGCTCTAAAAGCCCCTTGGAGGTATCTACCTGCCCTCTCCACTGTGTGCCAGAAGCATGAGCTACACAGAAAAGGAATCTTTCTCAGCTACAGCTCTTGCTAAAGCTGAGCTTTAAGGGCAGACAAATCCCCAAATGTGGTGCAGGTAGACAACCCAGGAACACTGCCACTATGTCTTTCAACACAGGTAACCTGGCATCTGCACTTGATGGTAAAAGAGGCTCAGGGAGGTCAGACTGACCCCCTAGAACACCCAAGACACAGAGGCAAAAAAAAGTCTTCAGATGGGACTGTGCTTTTTTTTCTCCCTGCTAACCACTCAGGAAAACGTGGGTTGTTACAGTGGGAAGAACAGATTGTCTCTGCTCTGCCCCTGCAAGGGCGATGCACAGAGAATACTGGAGGGAGGCCCTAAATTTGGCACAGGGGACTTCTCCTAAGTTGCTTCCTGTTTAAAAATAAACAGACATTTCAAAAAGGGCCAAAAAATAAGCTCTTTCAGAAACCAAGGCAAAAGCAATCCAGCTATAACAAAGGAATCCAAAATAACCACAAGTGTATTTCTAGCAAACAAAATGCTAGACAGACAAGCCAAAGCTTGCTCTTTCAGTGGGCCACATAGAGAGAATGAGGAAAAATTAAGCAAACAATTCTGCACTCACCCAAACTGCTTCAGGATTCCAGGAATCATTTCAGCCAGCTGATCCATGGAGGGATACACATACCTAAAAGAAGCATGTTTGTGAGGAGTTAATACACCATGTCCAGCAGCGTACATTGGCATATTTAGAGACACAGCAATCACTGTAGAGCTAGTACAAAATGTGGTCATCATGAGATCATAGAGTGTATGAGCTGAATTTAAATCAGGAGCAAGAACAAGTAATTTAGCAGAAACATGAGCATATTCTATATATATATTCTATGTGTTACAGGACAATAGATTACTAAGAACGAAACAGACCACAATGAATCCTTCCCAAGGAAAGTTAGCACTTGGAACTTATGAAAAAGTTTGAACAAGAGAGATGAGTTTCCAACCACATTCACTATGTTTGTGTTTCTAGTCCACCACAAAAAAGTTTCCCAGTATTGCATAATCAGACTACAGAAATGAGTTCTAGATACTTGACAAAAAACTCACATGCATGGTTTTAGGCACGCAAACATTACCATAGGATAAATGGGAACAGCTTTCCATTAATATTGATGGAGAAAATTAAGGCATAAAAAAGGCTATGAAGCTGATGAAGAAGGCTCAATAGAAACAGCTGTTTGTTAATACTCCTGGTCTTCTTAAAAGCAGAAGTAAAACTTAGAGAAGGAGATTCTGAGCAAAATCTCAACTGAGCAGCATGTGGAAAAATCCATCCAGAGTAGAGCTGGAAAACATCTGCCTAGGATCTATTTAAATCTGGTTCCCATCAGAATTACACCTAATTATTCTCTAGTCTAGCCTCCAAAATATAACCAAACAAAAACCACCAAGGATTGCGAAACATTTTATTTTCTTAGATTATCTTGTTGGGAAATTAAACCTTAACATAATAAAAGCTGGTGTCGCAGCTGGGAGATTTCAGCCTTTTGGTACTTAAAGAAGACCTATAAGAAAGAACAGGACAATCTTTTCAGCAGGGCCAGTTGTGATACAAAGTGGTAACGGCTTTAAACTTTAAAGAGAGTAGATTTAAATTAGATTTAAGGAAGAAATTTTTTTACAATGAGGGTGGTAAACCTTGAAATAAGTTACCCAGAGAGGTGGTGGATGCCCCATCCCTGCAAACATTCAAGATCAGGTTGGACAGGGCTCTGAGCAATATGATCAATTTGTCCATGCTCATTGCAGCGGGGTTGGACAAGGAAATCTGCAAATTTCCCTTTTAAACCAAACCACGATTCTGTAACTTAATTTGGGTCTGCTGGTGTCCCAGTTGAAGGGCAGGTAGAAATAATGCAGCTTCTTCCACAGCCATTATGATTTTATCAAGTCTTTGCTAGCCACAGGTCATGATGGTTGCCCTCTGCAGCTGACAACTCAGAAGCGTTAACACTTGTTCAGGACATGAGGGCTAAGGCACTTAAAAGCTCATGATTTAAACAAATACAAAGACAGGGTGACTGAAATAGCTTTGTAGGCTGCTCTGGTAGACAACTGGGCCATTGCAGCTAACAACAGCATCAGACCAGCTTAAAAATTAAGCAGGGAAATAGACTGGCTCATGCAGTAAGGGTACTTATAAGCTCCTTAATACGTAGGTTTTACAGAACAACTGGTCCTTGCCTTGTATCCTCCCCTTAGCATGTTGGCTGGTCCCTTCCTCAGCCAAGCTGATTCTTGTCCAAGGGGCATCTCAAGGTAAACCTGTCTCATTTGACCTAAACAGGTAAAGCATTTTGGCAGTGACAGTGCTCATAGCACACAAGGTTTCCAAGCGTTAGAGCACAGTCAGGAGTACACAGTCACCTACAACCTTCTGTGGGGGTTCACCACCCTGTTACTGCCACACAACCTCGATTTTCCAGGTAGGTTATCAACTTAGCACTTACCATGCTGCCATTTCATAAAGGCCACAGATTTACGAGGTATGTTATGTAGAGGTTACTGCCTGTCTTGTTGATAGTAATAATTCAGTTTTCATTTAGTATTTATATTCAGGATGTCATTACAAAACAAGCTATGTCAATATTTAAATTGACAAGATGTAGATATGTGTCTTTACAAGCAGTCTAGTTATCAGAGCTAAAAACCAAAATAGCAGCCCCAAAGTCTACTGTGAACTGGCACAACAAAACAGAGCTTCCAGAACTCCAGTACTTCTGAAATAGCATCAGGATTTAAGTTCAAAAGCCAAGTACTGTGCTTGATGCAAGTACTTTTTAATGAAATTGCAGATCAAGACTTTTTTCTAAAAAGAGGGTAAATACTATAGCATGGGCTGTTTCTCTGACAACTCACCCAGCCTGGAAAGATGGTGCTCCATCCTGCTGACCAGGTGCATCCACATGGCAGACTGCAAAGTGCTGGGTGATTTCCTGCATATCCTCGAAGTTGAAGAGAGGATTGAAGCAAGTTTTATCTTGGGAAGGAAAAGAAAATATGAAATAATTATGCTGAAGGAAATTCTAAGTTTGAAGCTACAAAAAGAATTTATTAATCTATCCTGCAGGTTAATGAGAAGTTGAATAAGTCAAGTCAGCTAAGCTTTTGCATCTTATTTTTGTACCTACTAGAAGTATTTGCTTGGTACACCTATTTCCTCACAAAAATTATTCTTTTTGCAAAGTTATGATATTAGCAAAATTTAGCCAAGGGTATTCATCCCAGGTTTTGTCTTAGATTAAATTATCCATTTCCTTGCCAATTTTCTTTTTTTCTTCAATTGTGTGAAGACAAATGGAGAAAAAAAACTTCAAGGCTAAGATTGTGATTTGTGCTTTTACCCAAATATTACAAGTTAACATTATGTGATCAACTGCTGCAGACAACTCAAGACAAAAAGCATCTTTTTGGGGTACTCATTGCTGTAGGCTCCAAGGCAATCTGATTTCTGATTTTTAAGCAATATTAATACAGGTAGAGGATTAGCATATTTTCCTTCTGGTGTGGAAAACACCATCTTTGAGATGCCTAGAAAATGCTTCAATTCTGTGTGTCTATGAATATCCTCACACAACACACATGCAAAATCTTGGCAAAATATAAAATACTTTTAGTTCAAATCAACTTTAGAAGAATATGCAAGTCCAGAACAGTTCTGTAACTCTGGAAAGAAACAAGTTTAACTTAAAGTTCCAGATTTTCTCTGCCCTGATTCACTGAATTAAAGACACTTCCACAAAACACAAGCAAGAAAGCTTTTTTTTCTTAATAATATTCACCCCCTTGCAATAGAAAGCCTGTAAAGATTAGCAGGTGCTTTTAAATATTGATAACTGATTAGAAACCATGAACTGTGTGCAACAAATAGGACTGATAAAAGAACAAACTAGAGCAGGTCTGGATATTTAACTCATTACATGACAGATAAAAGGCACTTAAGGATACAAAACCAGCACTCATTTCACACTGACCTGACATGGAATTCATATAAACCCAAGCAGCACAAGGCTGCTTACCAGACAGGACCCAAAGCCCCAGCAGAGTTGTTTTTCAGCCCTGTTGGCAATACACCATCAACCTCCTCTTGAGATTTTTTACAGCATTCATGCACAATCACTGAACTACCGGAGATCTTTTGCCCCTTTAATTCAAGTATTCCAATTATTTACTGAGCAAGGACAAAAAAATCTGAGAATTCTGTTTTCTATAAGAGAAGAGTTAGATGCCATCTAACAGGTTCCAATGCCCACAAGCAAGGGCCTGGGAAGAGTTTCCTAGCCACTGCTGCTTTCACACCTCTGATTATGGCAGTGCTGTCCCAGAACCTGTGCTGGGAAGTGAAGAGTCCACTTACGGTTCAGCCCGATGTCGTGGTAGGTGAGGATGGCCGGACGATTCCCCCTGGGAGTGCCACACATGGTGACACGCACTGAGCCGTGCACAGTCTCCACATCTTGCTCCTAGGAGAGAACAGGAAGAATCCGTCAGGAATTTTCCAAGTGCTCCACAGCTGCTGCAGCAGACCCTGACTGACCACGAGCAATGGTCCTGCCCCATCCCAGGGTCTGCTCTGCAATCCCATCCTGACAGCCCCTGTTCTCTCCCATGGTGGGGGCTCTGTGCTGACATTTTACATTTGACTGTCACCTCCTCCAGTCCACAGACTATTACAGAAGCACTCAAGCTGCTAGCTCTAACCAGATGCTGAGGGAATACTTAAACAGTTTTTAACCACATTAAAAGGCAGGATAAGAAAATAAAGAAAGCAGTTTCCTTGTAATGACACCTAGAATAAACTATGACTCAGCATTTGTTAAAGTATGTCACTATGATATAATATTTCTGATTTATAGGAAAAAAAACCTCTAACAGAGAAAATAACCATTATTCCCCAAAGAAAGAAGCATTAAGTAGCTTCTATATGCTTATTTGCCATAAGGACTTATTACACTGTGAAGCCTTATGATTGCAGTAGTCTTAAATAATATCAACAGCCATTTTGTGTTTGTTTTACAGCTTTTGATGCACAGACCTGAGCATAATCCCAACTGCCTAAGGTTTACTAATAGAACAAAATACAACATTCTGTTGCTTACCAGAAAAATATTAAGAAGTAAACTGCTATTATTTGGCATAACAGGAGTTTATGCTGCTTACTAATCTTAAAGCCAAGGACACCTTCATTAACAAACCAAAGTCCTCCTGAGCACCATCTTCTGGATCTCTAAGTTAGATGTGACTTACACAAAAGATTGAACAGTTTTTGCTTCTTTTCCACTTGAACTTCAGATGGGTATAAACAATATGATATTTTGCCAATGTGAATAAAGGGAATCGCAAACCAACAGTTATTTCTGACACTTGTTTATGGTATGGTTACACTCACATAACTATCAAAGAATTATATAGGCAGTAGCCAGTCTTTGCATCTCGCCAGAATCCTTTATTTACTGCACAGGACACAGATATGACCCATGTCATTCAGTGCAGTGCACTCCCTGCTGCTGCAGAGCTTGCTTGACTTGTTCCATGCAGTAACACTCAGAGGCAAAGTCCAAGTTAAATGCAAATCTTTCAAAAATTATGCCGTAGAAATCAGAGGTGTACAGTCTGTGCAAAAATCTTTTAAAAAGGTTTGGTTACCTTCCAATATCTGAGGTAGTAAGTCAATACAAATCTTATCTCCTTAATTTAATACAAAGAATGCACTGCACATTTTGTTGCAAATAAGGATTCTGGGCAACACCATTCTACATTTCATCTATTTTCCTTTTAACTACTCAATTACATCAGTTTTAAGTTACAACAGCAGGCATGACTCAAGATCTATCCCCCTTGTACATAGGACGAGTTAAGCATCACTGCTCTCTGAACAACACTCCATCAAAACTCTAATTTTCAGTTTCTCTATCTCCTTAGAGACTCATTCCTCTGCATACTCACTGCATTACTTATCAAGTAAGCTGTATCTTCCACATCTAGGACCATCCTTAGGCAAAACAGGGTGACAAATCCAGGGAGTCAAACAGAGGACGGGTGGCAGGTTTTTACTTTGTCCCAGCAGGAAACTGGGTTATATAGACAAGCTGCTCTCCTACATAGGCTTATGACTCCCATAATGCCCAGCTAGGGAAACCAAAACAGACTAATTCATGAGGATGTCACTCTTAAATAGGATTTGAGCCAGGTTTGACCAGGGGAAGAATGTACTCAGAGGTCAGACATCAAAGATGAACTATGTCCTTACCACACAATGTACAAAGTGCCCAATTTAAAACCTGGGATTTAGCACAGTCTTTCCTGTTGCTGTTTCCATCAGATTTTGACAAGTTTAGCTTCATTTCACATTTTGTTATCTGAAATGCTGAAACACCCCAAACTTATGCTAAATTAAATCAAAATTGAGCTCTTTCCTAAAAGCCAGGATTAAAGTCTCCAGTAATTGCAAACAACTGAAATATTAGTGTAAGTCACAATAATTCTGAACAAAAAAAACCCAAGCCTTTTAAGCATCTGATACTTAGTATTTCCAAAGTAGGTAAGCAATATTTAGTTTAAAGGATTCCTACATCACCACATTAATATCACCAAGTTCAGCTTTTGGTGGAAAATACGGTACTGTACATTATACATGGGTATGTCAGTAACATATAATTAAAACATGATTATAGAAAGGCTTTGGTTGGAGGGGATGTTAAAGACCATCTAATGCCAACCCCCTGCTGTGTCAGGGACAGCACTTACTAAATCAGATTGCTCAGGGCTCCAATAACATTCTATATCATTAATATATATTTGGGTACTGTCATTATACAATACTCCTGAAGAGATTTGTGGTGCCAGTACATAGCAATTAATAATAGCTGGAATTAATAATGATGGCAATTAATATTTTCCACATTCTACTCTCTTGTGCTTAGCTAATTAAAAAACCCAATAATTTGGCAACCAAAGCTCTGTAATGAGAATAAGCATTATTGTGTAACACCTCCTGCTGAGTGTGGAATATTGAAATGATTGTCTCCTCAGTTAGAGACTAATAGGCATTTCATATAATCAGACATCCACTGCTAGAGCTTTCCAGTAACAAGTGAAAATCTAGAACCTGTTTTCTCTGCAGGGAGCACCTTCAAGATCTAGGATTGTCCTCCTTCATGCATGAAAGAAAAAGTCTGTTCATGGTAGATAAAACTAAACCCTTGAACCTGCACATCCCACTAACTGCCACAGATAACTCTTCCAGAACTGGAAACCTGAGTCTAGTTCAAACCCAGTGTCAACCAAAAATAGTTCAGAGACAACAGGTTCCTAATAACTGGTGCACAGTCAGTTTAGCAATTGCCTCAATCCTTCATTATTGTCACAGTGAGACTCCCTTAATTCAACAGGGCTGTGCTATTTTCCTGCAGCACAAATTCTTAATGGGAAACACACACAAGGTTCTAAAAAACAATCAATTCAAACCAGTTTGTTTGGTGACATCAACAACTTCACATCCCTATTGATCCTATTAAAGATCAAGAGATTTGTCTACGTGATGTAGGGATGGATGTTTTCAAAATGCAGAGCACTGAAAACAGATGGCAGCACATCCCAATCAACATCAACATTATAGTAAGAGGCTCTTCACCAACTGATTTGTATTAAAACACTATCTTGGAAAAAAAATCCAAGGTACACTAATCCGATAGAAGGATAAAGACAAACACACCATCTGTTCACATCTCTCACTTTAACAGAGGTGCAGTCTTATCTTAGTGTACTGAACACACACAAAAATACTTTCAATACATGCAATTTAAGGGAGGCTGTCTCAGTTTGGAGGAGCTGGTAGAAGCTAAAATAGATTTTATTTTTGCTGGAAGTGATCTTTTTATTTTTTCATGAGGTTAAAAGGGGAAGACAATACATTTTCACACAGGACGGCTCATTTATTCCTTCCCCTCTCTATCCTGGGTAAGTAAGACATGGATTGAGAAACATGTTCATGAACCAGTTGTTTTTTTTGAAGTACAGAACACACAACCAAAATATCTCATATCTAAAAAGGAAAACTGCATACACACACTGCACATTTTGCTAAATACGTCATGTTTTATATTTTAAGTAAAACACTGCATTCCATCAAGATTATTTTAAAGCTTTCAAATATACTTAATCCTCATTACAATCTCATGCTTTTATTTTAATTCATAAAATTTATGACTGTTAAATACACCTCCCTTCTCTTGCCTTAAAACTGAGGGAAAAGCTTTGGAGCTTTTAGAGATTTAAATAGCTTTTAAATTTCTAAGAGATAGCATGTTTTAAATTTATATTACTTGAGAACTTCATTATAGTAATACCTGCATAAGTATTTTTTCACTTTTCTTTTTCAATTTCTTGCAGATTAAAAACATTTGAGTTTTTAATTTGCTATTTCAATGCGGAGTTTTAAATCCCTTTTGCCCTGAAGTTCTTTAGCATTTTCTCCCTAGCTTTTTTCACTCTAAAATTGAATTTCAATTCATCTTATGCTTGCTTTTTCCTAAAACCCCAATGCCCATATTTCTTTTTTTTTTTTTTATCTGCTAACATTTCTTTTCTAAATTAGCAGTGTTAAGAAAAGGGTTCCCCAAATCAGGCTGGAAGTCAGGTACATTAATAAGGATGATGACTTGAGAAGTAAATGTAAGTGACCCTGCTGAGGTGGAAGCCAAGAACAAAACTTTGCTGCAGGAACTGACGCAGGTTATTGCGATAGCTCTACCCAGGGATTCTTCCTAGTCCGATTAGCACTGGGTCACCCTGCTCCGCCGAGTACAAAACTACAGCCACCCCCACCCCGTTCCTTCAGAGTCCCGAAGGATGAGGAAATCCACCCAGCACACTGCAACACCCCAAACCGCGCCCACCCTGCCGGTGGGAATCCCACCCCTCCCACGTCCGGCACAGCCAATTCCTATCCCCTTGCAGGGCAGCTCTTCCCTTCTCCCTGAACAGACAGCAGAGAGGAGAAGTAAAGCAGAAACAGATCTTTCGTGCCTATAGATACAGATGGCCACAAGCCACGGACTGCAAGGGACAAACTCATCTCTGCCTCCTACAGCTGCCACACTCCTCCAAGTTTTGCCGAGTTACTGAGGAAGCAGAGTCCTTATGGACTGAAACAGAGCTTCGAGGATGAAAATGCACAGGGTTGAGGAGCCAGGGCTCCACTGGCTCCAAAGCTACTGAGCTAGAGAATACACACATGCATCAAACTGGAAATGCAATTACAATATGCTTGGCATGAAGACAACAAAGCCACCCGGGGCACAGCGCCCTGCACTGGTTTATCCTCAATTATCCTAAAACAGGTTTGGCCAGGAATACTCCCCTTCTTGAGACACAGGAGACCTTTACTTCAACTTTCAGGTGGCTGCCACAGACAGACATAGTAACAGAAATTGCTGACTAGAGGCAGCTCAGAGCTGTCAGTTCTTTTATCATTTGTCTTGGCCATCCCCTGGTAACCGCACAAAGATTTTCCTCCAGAGAATAACCACACACGTCTTGCAACATTCACTTTTCACAAGGGCAATATACCACTATAGAGTGGCTTACTTTAAAAATGGAAAGCTGTGTTTAATTCCAATCTGTCTAGAGCTGCATGTGAAGTAAGAATCTATTTTTTCCAAATCTGAGTAACTAGGTAAAATTTACTCTTGGAAGGAAAACTCCTCACAGACAGTTCTTTTCACTAAAGGCAGAAACAAAGTCATTAACCGAACACATTCCTGGAAGGCTGGATGAACTTGCAGTGGATATGGTGGACACCTACATCCATATACAGGCATTAAATAAGAAGCTCCATCCTGCCAAGCACCAGTAACTGCCTTCCCTGGCCAGGGCCATCCTCTTCCAAGTAGTTCATGGGAGAGGTTGCTCTCTAAGAGCACACTTTTGCTTCAGCCTCAGTCCTGAGTCACCTGGGTCCTCTGGGGCCATACATTAACTTATCTAATGAACTAAGCAATCACATCTCTCATAGCAGTTCCAAACCACTTTTTCCACAAATCAACCACAAAAGAACTTAAAGAAACGCAAGGAGGGTACTTGTGGCTTTAAGGACCAAAGCTAAGTCTCCTTTGCAGTCACAATTCCTAACAAAATGCATTGAGACTGCACTTCCATATTTTTCCTGAACTAGAACAACTAAAGATTAAACTCTTAACAAAGATAGATCATTAAAAAAAAGTAAGAGCTGGCAGAACAGGGCTAAATGACAAGAACCACTGCCCTGGATTAGTGACAGTTAATCCAAAACATGGAGGAAAAAAAAAGGCAAAAAGGCTTAGAGAATTTGATCTTGCAAGTTAAAAAATCTATATATACACATGGTTTACAAACCAAGCAATTTATTCCAAGAATAGAAATGAAATATGGGTCACTTCTGGATTCTTAATCAAAATACTGTAGTATTCTTGTTAGCAGACTTAATCTGGGATTCAATTTAGACCAAGTGATCAATCTGGAGCCAAACAAAGCTTCTCCCATGCTGTGCACAGTCCAGCAAGAAGCTGTATAGTTACAATCTTAACTTACATTTATCAAAACTGCAGGCACTAGATTTCATTAGCAAAAAAAAATGAGGGGGAAGATAGAGGATTAGTGTAAACTACAGCTTTGTTAAAGTAGTAAGAACCATTGAAAGATGAAAAAATATCCAAGATAGCTGTCTCACTTGGTTTCCAAGGACAAGTGTCGAATTTGTGCTGTATTTTTTAAGCAATTGTCACAACATTGAATCAAAATATATAGACAGGTGTTAATAAAGTGCAACGTGCAATGAAGTGGAGAAGGGTTATTTCCTTCAAGGACCTGAAGAGAAACCAGAACAATTTATTAGCTGTCCCTAGTTCTGTACAGCCTTCTTCCATTTCTACACACCTTGATAAAAATGAGACACCCAGTGAGCCTCTTCTCCCAGTACATAACCCTTGTCCTCTGCAGTGAGGTAACACCAGTCACATTTTTCATCAAGGCAGATACACCCTCCCTGATCTCCATCCCAGTTCAACCCAGCCTGGCTCCTGCAGCCATGCAATTCCTTAGCCTCAGCTAAGAACCAGCAAGGACAAACTGCAGTCAAAAGCCCAAATTGCAATAAAATAAGGGTAGCCAGGAGAGTGACCTAGTCATCTCTCAAAAGCATGACACTCAGGGTAAGTGAAGGGCCACCATGTGACCTAGTGGTACAGTATGAACTTGTATGCTGTGTCTAAAATATATATAAATGCCACCACTCCTATTACTGACAATACTGGTTGCTTAGCACCTTCCACCACCCCACAGGCTTCAGGAATATTTTGGAAAATTTCAACAGCATAATGGCACACATCCAGAGGAACGTTTCCTCTGACAAAATGCATGCACACTGCTAATGAAAGCAAATTAACTGGGGAAAGTGTGTGTCCATGTGGGAGGGGAATATATTGTTTTCACTACCACTGCCAAAGATTCTCATTCTCTTAGCAAGAATAGAACTGCTTGCAAACCAGCCACTTGCTTTGACTGAAGCTTTCTCAGCTCCAGTTGGAAAAGGTCTCCTGTGGTCCCCTTCACATTGCTACAGCATAGCCCCAATTCAGAGCCCTCTCCCACAGTAACAGCATTCCTGGCAAGCAGGCAGTCCCTTCTGGTCACATCTTGCTGTTTTCTCAAATGTCAGTTAAAAAGAAAAAAAAAAGAAAGAATAATAGTTTTACTTGCCTGAACATCGAAGTCTGGAAGGAGGCGAGTGATAGCCTGTGAAGACATTGAAAACATTAATGGAAGTAACTTGCAGCCATGGAAATCTATGGTGTGCTCTAGCCCCCCAGTTCTGCAGCTGAGAGCTCTCTGTTCATTCAATAAAAGCTCTCCTGATGAGGATGGGAATTTGCTGTTCAAGAATGCACTGAGCACTTGCAACTCAGTTATGCAGTCATTACTGGGACTTGGTTACATGATGTGGAAGGTGGGAAGGGTCTTATTCTGGCCAAAATTAGTCTTTGCAGTGTTTGGGAGGCTGGCTGGACACAGAGAGGTCCATTCCAACCTGTCACCTGCCATGGCTGCTACCGACAGTCTCCTGCACCCATCGAGGGTCTCCACCAGGAAGGGAGTTAGGTGACAACCTCCCCACCTCCAATAGCCTACAAGGCTTATAGCTTCAAAGGAGGAAATGTCTTAGAGTTATCCTCTTTTTTTGAGGGACAAGAAAAGTCAAACTCTTATTTCCACTGCCAGGCTGAAAACAGAGGGTAGAGCAGCCAAGCAAACTCTTAATGCTGCAAAGTGCAGTAGAAGCCAAAGCTTGAAAAATAATATTGAGATAAAAAGCACAGCTTAGAATCCTGGCAAGGAGGTCACTCAGTCTCAGAAGCCCAGGTAAATTAAGGACAGATGTCAGAAGCACCATAGCTGCTTTCTCAGGGGACCCTCAAAGCACTGCAGTACAACCTGTAATTCTCTCAGCTGTGACTTTTAGACAACTAGGCACACTCATGGACATGCAAACAACTACCTAAATCTAACTAAGCAGAAACAGTTTTGCATAGCCTAAGCTTAAGACAATATGATGTGTTTTACTCTTACTGTATTGTTGGTCTCATGACCTCTTAAACACGGCCTTTCAGCCACTGTTTTTCCAGTGGGACCCACAGCTGAAAGGAATAAGTATATTTGGCATCTGTACCACCAGCATATGAAATAAGGGTGATCACTGCTCAGGAGCAGACTCGGCTGCATCAGAAATCCAAGCACAAAAAGCCAGGACACAGCTCCAGAGAGCCTCACCCAATAACCCACTCAAAACTAGCTCCACTGTTAATCTCAGTATGTGCTGAGCATCCTTCAGGGCAACCTTTTCCACTTTCTCAAAATACATTAACATTCTTCATCTATGGTAAAAAGGCCACAGAGAAAAATCAAACTGTATCCTAGTTTACCCTATGCAGACAAAATTTAGGGTAACAACATGAACAAAAGCATATAGAGCTCATTTTCAAGATTCCAAATTTTGACCTTTGCACTACTGAAACTCAGAAAGTTAATCAGTATTTTAAGATATTTCTGAACTTTGAAGCAAAGATATTTCAGTACCAATAGGACTTCTGCTTAGAATCTCCTTTGCTTTGCTAGTTCTGAACAATATGGGCATTAAAAAGGGGTCTTAGTTTCTGAAAAGTTTGAGTGCTGCATTCAGTGGTATCCAAACAAGCTCTGCTTTCATGCAATGTCCTTGGCAAAGGAGCTGTGTTTAAAGTTTCTCTAGCCATTTCACTGCAGTCACAAGTGGAAATTATTTTCTGAAGTGTTTACCTAAAAGAGGGAAGGAATAAAAAAGAGAGCAGCTGATAGAGCAATGAATTCTAGTGTATAAGACCAGAAAAAACCCAACACATTTATATACATAATTGTCAAGTAAAAAAATGCCATTAGGAACAAGAGAAAAATCTTAGTTTTGTTTCAAGAAAATGCTGTGACGTTTCTTCACATATTACAGTGAATTTTCTGCCATGGAAATACCAAAGCACAGAGTATGGCTACCACTCTTCTTATATCTGAAGAGTCAGATCGCCACTGAAGCCAGCTGTTGATTTTTTTAAATCCTA
This sequence comes from Bombycilla garrulus, assembly GCA_013400315.1. Lineage (NCBI taxonomy): Eukaryota > Metazoa > Chordata > Aves > Passeriformes > Bombycillidae > Bombycilla > Bombycilla garrulus. Next base: position 1,523,766 of record VXBU01018924.1, on the reverse strand, counting down.
AGTCAAACAAAAAGTGGAAAATAGTATAACAAGTTTAAAAAAAAAAGCTAGGATGCTTCTGTGCTACAACTCCAGTGGCTGCAACAGGCTGTGGGTTGTACACAGCCAGCTGGCTCTAACTCATGGCTCATTGCACTCAGAGAGGACAAGAAGGGGCTCAGCCTCGCCTCTGCACTCAGCTGTGCCCAAAGGAAATGTAAAAGCTCTCTGTGAGAAGCAGCATACAAAGTCTGTCTTTACATTGAGAAGTGTGTAGCTCTAGAGGCATGTACATGAGACTGCCCAACTGGCATCATTTGATACAGCTAAAGACACTCAGAGCTGTCATTATTCAGAGAAGAAAAAAACATCACCATCTTAAAAGAACAAAACCAAACAAGAACAAATAATTAGGGTCAGCATTATTGAAAAAACAAAAAACAATCCAATGAACTACCCTTACTCAATCTCCAGTTTTACTTTTATTCTTCCATAAAATATTTTCAAAATAATCTAAGAACACATATGCAGTTCCAAAAGCAGTCCTGACAGAATACACAAACTCTAAAGAGCTTTACAAGAATTACCTCCTCTTTCTCCACCAGAGGTTTCACCTCTGCAAGGTGAGCATCCTGGAACTCTGTTGACATGGTCAGTAGCTGATATCTGCAAAGAGGAAAAGAGATTTGTTCTCAGCTTGCATCAAAGACTAAATACAGGAAGATCCTGCTCCACCCAGCCCCCACAATGACCCACTCTTTCAGGTTATAGTTTAAAAGACCTCTGCGAGAAAGTTGTAAATCTCTTATAAAATGCCTCCCTGGTTTATTTATATACACCCTCGTGCACAATATGAGATTAAAGAAATACTAAGGCTGCAAGATCAAACAGAAGTTTGGCAGCTTCCAAGCAGGGAATGCTGAAGGAAACAGGGCAGAGACAACAGAGAGAACCATGGAAACTGTCATCCCACGGGTGAAAAGGCATAGCCAAATCTAGACCACTACCTACTGAAATTTTCCTGAACAGTTGTTTCTGAAAACTTTTTTTGTTTTATAGGGTATGCAAGTCTCCCTCACTATCCCCCAGATTTTTACAGTGAGAAAAATCGAACTGGACATACATTAGCATCATTTCTGTTGTCAGATTGATGTGCTCCATTCTTCAGGGCAGATAAAAATGAGATACTCCCTTAAACGGACACCAGAAGGGTTCATGCAAAAATGCCATTTTCAAAACTGTCAAAGGAAGGAACAAGACTGCTGTATCCTGCTCTCAGACAGAACTGACATGGTGATGTCCAGCCCTCAGCTGCAGGAAGCTCAACTGGGAACACAGACACAGCAAACCCCAGGAGAGGTGACTGCCAAGGTGAGCAATGGTCGTGGCTCAGGGGCAGAGCACCTTCTGCACAGGTCCCGACTGGGAGTCAAGAACAGCATCTTCTCATTCGCTTGACAAAGATAAGGAACCAGAGTCAGAGGGCTGTTCCCCATGAAGCTCTAAGGAATGTCTAGAAACACTTCTCAAAAAGAGATCCTAAAACTGCTGCAGCAGCAAATACAGAAGTCAAAGTCTTTATTACATATCTCTTAGCCTGTTGGAGAAATGCGTATCATGCGGGATTTGGGCATCTTTAATAAATTTCTAATTTTGTCCATCTACACAATTATAAAACAAATACTTACTTTTAAAGAAAATTTTAGAATGGTCTCAAGTAAAGTACATGAGCAAGTGTACTCAAAGCAAGCCAAAGCCTAAAACGTATTTAGGAATTATTGATTAAGTGTAACTGAACACATTTAATTTTTTTCTGAAGATGAGCATAGAACTACAGAACACAATTTACATTGATTCTTTAAAGCATGATTCCCTGTCTTCGGACTTAAATCTGATTTAAGCCAATCATGCTGTCTTCATAAAGGACCTGATGGCTCAGGAAGGACTGTGAAGCCTGCAGGAGCATCCTGGCAGCGGCAGCAGCATTATTTTTTCACTCTGCCCCACAGGGTAACTCAATGCACTTGTCCCTGGGCAAAGAGGCTGTGGTGACAGTTTAGAGGACAGCTGGATGCTGCAGAAAGCTACAAAGGGACACGCTCAGACTAAAAGAGTTAATGCTGGAAAAACATGGGTGCCCATTCACATTCATATAGCTTTGCATTTTAGGAACTCTTCTTGCTAGCTATGCAACTGGGGAGATTTTTAGTAAAAATTAGACGGTGGATTTTAAATTTAGAGAAATTATTCATTATTATTTTACACCACAAGTTGAGGCATGAAGACAGGACCAAAACTAAGCCCCCATTGCCAGTGCTTTGTACTTCAAATTTGCAAGATGACAGAGGTACTCAAGTCAGGAGACTCAAGTGACTTTGATTCACCGCTTTCTCCAGATTTTCCATTGTGTTTTGTCTGTTAGAAACTTTAATCAAAGAATAAGCAGGGGAAAAAAATGCAGAATTTTGAGATGCTTCAAGTGACATTTTGGCAAATGTTAGATTTTTTTGTGATTACAGCCATCTATGTAGTCTTCCATTCTACACAGTGAACCATTGGGCATGGCAGAGAGGAAAAATAAATCCTGTTGCAATATTTGGAGGTTGAAATATTCATATGCAATTGAACCTAAATCAATTTTTTTAAATTCAGCAAGTTCTATTAAGACAAATATCTTAATAATGCACCTAATTCTGCAATAAGGAATAGAAATACAAGAGATTTTTCTGTGGCTTGCCCATAGGTGAGGGGAGTGAGAAGCCAGGTCCCCTGCAGTTTTCCAGTAGGAAGTGGCTTAGAGAACAAAGCTGCAGCCACTGTTTGTGGAATAGAGATGTTTACATGGGGTAGCTTCGGATTTTCAGGAACTCAGAGCACTGACTACAAATGAGCAAAAAACTGTGCCAAAAAAGAACAAGACGGATGTTTTTTATAGCCTTAAAAACAATCCTGTTTTCATAATAGTTCAAAGTTGTTGCTCTATGTTTCCGAAAGAGCCAGCATTAGGAAGTGCTGACCAGCAGATTGCATGACTGCCACCAAGTTTGCTGAACAAAAGCTCTACCTTCACCAAGTCCTCACTTTTGGAAAGATACCGTGTCTTGGAACCACAACAGATCAGACATTTCCAAGCTCTGAGATTTCCTTCTGTGCATCAGGAATACCTGAAACATTCCTACCAAGCAGCAACCTTGCATTGGGGTGGGATAACAACACGCTGTTTGTTCACAAGAGCTGGCAAACAAAGCCCCGCTATCTGACAGCACTGTAAAAAACATCTTATTTTCCAAAGAGAAAGATGGAGAAGTGGCTTTGTACCACCCTTGTTCAGCACAAATTTTCTACTTTCTAAATAGGTGCTTTGTGCTGCCCTCTGTTATGTGACAGGGCAGCTCAAAGCTAATGTATCTGCATAACTCTCCTAAACAGATAACCATACAAGCATCCCTTTATACACATTTCAAAGCACTTCCCTCACAGATGCCTTCCAAAGACAAAGTTCATTTATATCTGCAAGCAGTAATGTAAAATTGCCAACTTGGAGAAAAAACTTTTTTTCACTCTGCTTGGCCAATTCAGCCTGCTGATAGGTCCCAAGTTCTCCTCTCCAGGACAAGCCACTTCCACCCAGTGGCCACCCACCACCCTGTACCCAGATACCTGTTGAAATTGCTGCTCAGTGGTTTAAGTTTTAAAATAATTATACTTTTAAGAGAAAACTAAATGTTTAAGACACTTCTGAGGTGGCAAAATCATGATGGCATATCTACCTTTGTCAAGTAGTAGGAAAGCCATTAGACTCTAGAAATCAAGGAATGTGTGGGGAAGGGTGAAGTCAGGGTGAAGTGCAGGACTGCATTGACTAGTTCCATTCAGAGACTGTTCTATACCCCTTCCAGTCCAATCCCACTGCCCCAAAACCACTGCAGTACCTGTCATAACCAAGGCTGTTAGCCCAGGAATCTCTATCAGGAGCCTGATAATTTTGATATTAAAAACGCAGAATACATCCCCTCTCCCTCTGTACCATTGGTGGAGGGACAATCATTGCTGCAGCCTGTTTTTGGTAGCAAAAGGTAAGTGTGCAGCCTGGCTTTGCATAACAGAGGTACCAGCAAAGAAGCTAAGAAGGCACCCATCAGGCCATCCTCAGACCCCTGCAATGCTGCAATCATAAATACCAAACATTAGGTAATATGCACATGTGTGACTGAATTCCTTTCAAACACAGAGGCAAAACAAGTTCCAGGATTCCCTATTTCAAACTTCCTATTTCTGAAGGCACATGCAGGGCTGTCCAAGCTTGTGCCATGGGGTGCATAATCAAACACGATGGCCTCACACCCATGAAGGGCTTGCGGGCACTGCTACCAGCCCTACAGGATCTCTCTGCCCTCACACCCAACTGGTTTTTATTTATGTGCCATCATAGAGAACAAACAGGAACAAAAGACTTCTGCTTGAGTGTTTCATAAAGAGGGCAATTTCCTCAAATTTGCTTGTTTAAATACTGGCAGCAGAGATAATTCTCCTTTTGCGTATTGATGTGTAGAAGGGCAACCAGAGCATCTTGACAGCATTTTCATTTCTGCAGGCTGAACAAGCAGGGGGAACTGCAATCACTATGCATGTGGGGTTTAAATTCTCTCATGAGCATCTAATGGTAAAGAGGGAAATAGTTGTGGGCACTGAGGGCCCCAGCTCCCAAGAACTGGTGTTTTCTTTGGAGAAAGAGGGACTATGTGAAACTTGTGCTCCAGGACCACAAGAGAAAAGCTTTTCCAAGACTGTCACATCACTCTGCACTTTACCCCTTGAAAACTACAGCAAGCTATCCCTTGAAGTCTTCAGCATTGTCACCAAAGAAGGTAGGAAGGACAGGGGAGGTAGGGGTTTTGTGCACCTATAGCAGATCCCAGAACAACTATGCAAGGATGAGACAAGGATGGAGAGAGCTAAAATGTGTCGAAAGCTCGTGAAAAAGCTTGACAGGCAAATATCCACATCAGAAAAAAAAAATAAAAGACAGAAAAAAAAGAAAAAACAACACAAAAAAAACCACAAAAAACCCAAACAAAAAATATAACAAAAAAACACACAAACCCAAGCATCTCAGGCCTCTGACAATGAAGGAAAGTTACTGTGATGCTCAACAGCCTTTGAGCCTTCCATGGTCAATCAGACCTCTTCCAGTCATTAACAGTAGATGCCGTAAACTTGTCTGACTGGCCTAACAAACACAGTTACTGCAAACTGGAGGGATGCTTGAAAAAACTTGTCTCCAATGAGCAGAGATTAAACAGACAAGTGGACATCAAAACAAGCCAGTTCATAGCACCCATGTGCTGTTATGGGCCACAATGCATCTCTAAGTGCACCTTACATCTCAGGTATTTTATAACAAAGTTGACAAATATAATCTTCCTGTTTGTGAATGAAATGATTTATCTGCAAGCATCCGAACAGTTCATGAATAAGCATCTGCCCCCACTCTGCCCTGTTTAAACTCCTTTGTTACAGGCATTGGTATCACGAGGTCCTTTGTGTACAGTTACTGCTTTTCTCTGACATCGTTCCACACAATAAATTATAAAAGAGGTTTTACGGCAGTTCCCCCTCCTTTTTAAAGGCAAATTACTTTTAACTGGTAAGTAGGATCTGAATAAACAGTTTGAGGAGGAAGTGTCAAAAGTTGAGTGAAGACATTCAGCTACCTGGGACTCTACAGGCTTCCTTAGCCTCTGGTTACACATTATCTTGATTTGCAACTGAAAGTTAATAACCTGAAACAAAGGAAGTCTGACAGCAGAACCCCTAAATAGCTGGGAATTTCAAATGAGAAAAGGTCAGGAATCAAAGCATTACATCAAATATTATCAGGGAACTGAAACAGTTATGCAGCCTGGTGGTCTCCAGTTCACAGATGTCCTGGGAGCTGCTACCACCAAACCCTCTTCAACATAATACACTGCTGATACTCAATTTCATTACTTTTTTTCTAACCATTTTTACTTCTATTTTCTTTCAACCCTCTTTGTGAGTTACTCCACCAGCATGCTTCCGTGAAGTCTCTACCTGAAAATGAGAGCTGGCACGCAAGGGGAAAAAAAACAAAAACAAACGCAAGTTGTTGGGAGGATAATGTAGCACAACAGTGATACTTTTTTTCCAAGCCAAAAACACCGAGAAGAGCCTTTATGTTTTAACCATTTTTAAGTTTACACTTGTGCTATGTCCTAATCAATCCGATTAGGAAACCAAAACCTATCAGCCAAGAACTTGAGTCCTGTGCCAAGTAACAGCTGGGTGAAGCCAGAGGGACACAGCTGCAGGGACAGAGCCAGCAGCTGACCCAGCACAAAGGTACTGCTGGGGGCTCACAGCATCTCCCCCAGCCCCACTTGCCAGCAGCTGGGACACTCTCCTGCAGTGAGGGAGAAGATCTCCAGGCTCAGCTCCAGCCCACCTCCCCTGGCTTGTTCTCACTTGTGCTGCTGGACACAGCTCAGCTGTGGTCACTCTGGGATCAGACACAGCCTGGAACCCACCAGCTCCTCAGGCCAGGGGCTGTTACCCTCCACACATACAGACTGCACTGGCAGCTGCACATGGAGAGCAGCACCAAAACACAGGAGCTGGAAGCAGCCCTTCTGTCTAAGCCACAGATGTTGAGCAAGAAACAGTTGCAATGCAGCTTGCACAACCCTCTCTCTGTGGGATGCTACAAAGAATGTTCCTTAGAAAGCTTGAGGTCCTCCCATGTTTGACAGGAGTAGAAGCTGGCTGTGGGAAGGGTTGGTGAGCTGGCCAAAGGACATGGCTGTTGCCCCCCTTGCTGGACACCCCTGCTGTGTACCCCCTCCCAATAGAATGAGCAGCTATCTCTTTCCATTTCCCTGCCAGCCAGAAAGATTTCAATGCCTTAGGGCTTTTTCCTATTGTAGCAATCCCTAATACTACCTACACTATAACATCACAGCTCCATGAGGGACAGATTACAAACCCTCATGCAGTTCTCAAAAATTCATGATTCTTTAGCATCTGGCACCTGAAACATCCTCAGGTCATAACTCTGTGACAAGTGGCTCTGTGTGATAATGCAGAGTAAGCATCCAAGGCCAGGTTGGATGAGACTTTGAGCAACCTGGCCTAGTGGAAGAAGGGCTGGAACTAACTGATCTTTAAAAAGACAGATTCACCCATTCACAGTAGTGCCAGTGTTGTGCTTTAGCTTTAAAGGGCTCCAGGCCATGGGTGCCAGCAGTGGAGGGTGGAAAGGATGAACAGCCATCAGCTGCTTTCCCAGGCTTTGTTTCCTCACACCCACCCCCTCCAGCCAACCTGTCTCCTTCCACTGCCCCAGCACTTTCCTCTGCATCCGTCCCACTGCTCCTTCCACTGACCACACACAAAGGCCTCAAACAAAGATTAACAGTGATGCACTGATGCAGGACCTGACACCTGCTCTGCACTGGGGTGCTGGCTGGGCTTTCCGGGCAGAGGAAATAAGAAAAGTTATGAGGGGACAGAGATGGGTTAGGTATTTCATAACATGGAAGAGACCGCTTCTGCTACGAACATTATGGTCTAAAGAGACAAGAAAAAAGCTATTGTTCCTGCAGCTCACCAGTGTCAGGACTTGCTCCCTGCCCCCTCCTATTCTCAGTCTGCCATGCTTTAATAGCTCATAGCTGCTGCCCAGCTGCAGCCGCTTCAACAAGTGGGTGGTTCTGTCAAAGTTAGAGGCAAAAACATACTGAGATTATTCCAGAAGGGAGAGGCTCACAGTATGCTCAGAGATGAGGAATGTTGTCTAGCTCTCTAGGTTGCACCCTCACAAGAAAATAGTGGATTCTTTTTAAATGTTTTGCATTTTCACATTGATGTTGCAATGATGAGAACTTAAGTTACAAAGCATCACAGCTAAGGTTGATAATGTTTCTTAATTTACATTTATTCATGAGGTTGCACTACATGGCTTGCAGCTTCTGAATACATAGATTACTTGTTCTACCCCCTATTAAAACTGCTTGGTCATTGCCATTACAAATTCTCTTTCTAACCCCTGCCAAAATGTCTAGGTTGAAGTTTTCCATGATGAGTGCATGAGGACTTGTGCTTGTAGAGGAGAAAAGTATAATTTATGGACATTATTCTGTTCCCATGCATGGCCAATTCCCTTTTCTAGGATAAACTTTAGTCTTCTAGAGTTGAATCTGAACTCAAACTCTGCATAAATGGCCATTGTGTTAAGACACATCTTTCATTCTTCCCAAGGAAGCGCCTTTATAAATTACCCAAATTTCAGCATTTTCACATGCTGAATTACTTGGGACTACATCTGGGCAAAAGTCTTCCACTGCTGGCAAGCATCAGCACCCAAATATACAACATGGTCTTCCCAAGAGCTGAGCACACAGCATGTACCACAACAGGTGGCACTGGTGAGGGAGTGTCTAAATCAGCACCAGCCAGTACCAGAATACTCCTTGCATCTCAAAACAAGCCCTTTCAAAATCCTTCAAGGTGGGCAAAAGGCAATTCATCCATCCTCAGCTGACTTATTTTAAAACCTTACCCATCCAAGCTCCACTTTAGTGCTTCTCACAGGCAGAGAACATTGCAATCACTTTCCAGGCTGTGTTTACAAGAAGGGTTGGAGTTATACATGTCCAAGCTTTTATATAGCATTGGGATTTTATATAAAGCTTCATACAATTCATAGTGTTTCACATGGGAAAAGCATGTGATGCTCTTAAAATGAATCATCTAGGAAAAAAATATAAAAGGTCATCATAAAATTCTTCAGTGCTTCTGCTGCATAATTAGCCCATAGCCCAAAAGGCCACAACTTCGTCCAAGGATAAAAATACATCTTAAAATTTAGCAGGGATATGTTACAGTACATGCAAAGCATATTTAGAGCACTCCAGAACTAATGCAGCAGGAAAATGACATCATTAGTTTGATAAGGTGTGCACGAGCTTACTGAAGGAGGCAACCCAAAAACTCAGCAAGAGCAATCCTTTCTTTAACAGTGCATTTCCCATAGGGATATCTGTTTATTGTGCTCACAAATAAAAGTTCATTTGAAAGTTGCATCCTACTTTGCTGACTGCTTTTCCATTATATCTTATGCCTACCAGTAAACACACTACCAGATATTACCACTGTTTTGTTTTGAATACCATTGCCTCCACCTACAGAGGCTTCATGAGGGCATTAGAGTTTAAGATCCTTATTACTTAGTTTTGCCTCCTAAAAATCAGAATTTCTGAAAGTCAGGTTTTAAGAGTGGCAAAATGGCAAAGACAGAAAAAACCACATACACACACACAAAAACAAACCCAAGGAATGGTTGAAATCAAATTGAAAGATTTGTTTTGCAGTAAGATGGGTTTTCATGCTGTACTAAGTACTGAAGTTTGCTGTTTCCACTAATTTCTGCATCATCTGTACAGGTCTAGCAGACCAGCCCTACACACCCATGTAGAAAATAAGCTGAAAAAAGCTATACTTTTGAAGCTATACTTAGGCAGGAAACAGCCATTTGATGGCTTAGAAAAGTAGTGAATACCCAGTTTTAAAAACAGGTTTTGAAAAGGAAGATCTATATTGACTAACTTCCAGCTACCAAGAGAAAAAACTTGACAGATGAAAAAGATAAATTAAAATTTTGACAACTAACTGAAAGGAAGTAGCCCCAAACCTAAAAAGAAACATAGGAAACATGATCAGCTGCACAAAATAAGAGCTGCAAAACTGACACACATCCTGCTTCTTACAAAGAGATACAGCTGTGGAAAATTTCTTCAGTCCAGCTGTGCATCAGCAAGCACACCATGGAGCACCTCTGCATGGAGAACACCTCCTCTGATGACAAACTCCTGGGCATTATCCAAAGGCAACACTCTCCTGCCAGCTGGGAAACAAAACAGGACTGAACCTGCAGCAGCCCTGAGACAAAAGTCAAACTAAACTCATCACCCTCATCATCCAACATAGGAGCTTGCACATTCAAGTCTGACACTTGGACAATTTCAGACTTTACTTTTGCCAAGTAATAGTACTGATTCACATGGACTATCAGTATTGGGTTTAATTATGTCATAATAACAATTTGATGATACATGAACACACTCAAGAAAAAGCTCTGAATGGCTCCTTACTGCTGCTGAAAAATCACAGCCAAAGGAAATTAATAGTAGGGATTACCTCCCACTAGCTGTCCCTCACTGAAGCCACGTACGACTCTGGAAGTGACACAGATAGGAAAAAAAGCCACCACCATTTGATAGAAACACCAAGTTCAATAGCCATTATATTCACAGCCATTGATTTCCAGGATGACTAACCCAGATTTTAGTCATCCATAGGCACACATGCCACTGAACCTGAAAATGGGTTTGCCTCACTCTTAATCTTGGAAACAGATGCAGACTATTTCCCCTAACTTTCCATTAGTAGCAAATAATTTACTTGGAACTTTTGAGACAAAGCTTTTGACAGAGGGGTAACATAACTACTGCTCCTGGATCTGGAATTAGATAGTCTTTAAGGTCCTTTCTAACTCAAGCCCTTTATGATTTTATGATGAGCTACTGAAACTGGAGATCAGCCCCCACCTAACCGTCCAGGGAAATTCTCCATAGAGGCAGCTTCAGGGACAGCAGCATTCTGTTTTACATAAACATTCAAATTGACACCTAAAGCTGAAGCCAAGGGCAGCCTATAAGTGCAGTGCCATCTTTTTAGCAAAACAGTGACAGCAAAACTGGGGTCTTCTGTACTTCTGTATTCCTAGGTGCTGTGACTGAACATGAAAGTTAGATCTAAAAAGTCATCTGGAAGTCTTACTTCATCTCCAAAACCAGTATTTCATCCTTGTTCATGCTAAGCAGCTGCATGTCCTGTATTTTGGAAGCTTTTCCTTTCAAGTGATCAAACCAGAGCAGTTAGAGAAGGTCACTCGTTGCATATTGCTGTGACTGAACTGATCCAGGCCATTGCTTCCCCAGGCTGTGCTCTCCCTGACAGCAAACAGGCTTTTGCTGCCTTAAGCTTCCATCTGTGCACGTGATGTAAATATTGCTGATCCACCACAATTAGAATTTGTATTATTTTTGAGAGTTTTGCAGTTTCTGCTCATGTTCATTTTGAAGAGCTTCAAGCCAGTATCACCCCTTCTGTATCTTTTCATTCACTCTTCTTCTATTTTGAGACAATAAAAGCAGGAAACGTCTCATTACATATATGCTGTATGTTTTGTGCTCTAATGAGGTTAAGTGAAAAAACATTATTTGCTGTGGGAAGCTAGAAGTTTGTCAAAATCTCATAAGCTGGTCATGAGAAGATTTATGTTGCACTTCAGTCAAATAAATTAATCACTTAGACTTAAAAATCTGAACCAAAGAATTTTTCTCCCAACACTTCACTGCTAATCTCACCTGAGCTACAACAGCAAATTACTTAATTGCCTTATAACTACCTCTAAGGACCATGTTCCCTTGCCAAAGTGTTCCAAAAGGTGCCCTGTAATCTCCCCATGTAATTATTATAGTCCAAAAAGGAAAATCCAAAGACCAGAGTACCGCTCACTGGAGCACAGACAATAGGAGAATCCTGCTGGTTTTACTGAGCATCCATACAATCTACACAGATTATCTAGCACAGTTTTAGCATTCCTTTTATTTTGCCCAGAATAAAAAAAAAAGCCTTTGTGGAAGGCACAAACTGAAAATCTTTAGAGCTTGTTTTCTGGTAGCCCAGGTGCTGGTTCCCAAACACAGGCAGCGCATGTGGCAGCCCTCCCTCAGCAGAGGGTGACACTTATTTGGCAAGTGCCTAATTCTGTGGACTCCTGATGTTTTGACATCTCTATCGTGCTGTCATCTTGGTAAAGAGGCCAATGAATGCAGGAACTAAGTACACAAACCCTTCTTTCTATGGGAAACAAATGAAAACCCTAGTTTGTCTAGACCCTTCTTCCCCAGCCTGGTTCAAAGTCAATCACTTCACAGTGCCCATTCTTGGGGAAGAGCTCATCTTTTTATGAGAGCATGTAATGACAAGACAAGGGAGAATGGCTTCAAACTGAAAGAAGGTCCATTTTAGCTAGATACTGGGAAGAAATTCTTCACTGCGAAGGTGCTAAGGCACTGGCACAAGCTGCCCAGAGAAGCTGTGGATGCTTCAACCCTGAAAGTGTTCATGGCCAGGCTGGATGGAACTTTGACCAACCTGGTTGAGTGAAAGGTGTTCTTGTCCATGGCAGGGGAGTTGAACTAGATAGTCTTCCAACAAAAAAACATTCTATGATCTCTCAGTTCACTAGTAGTAGAAATTCCTGTCCAAAGCTCTCAAAATTGAAATCAAGCCCATTCAGTTATCTGCTGTGCAAGGAGCTCAGATTCAGAAGCTGAGACCTCCAGGTCACCAAACCACTGTGCTGTGGCATCTGTTTAGTTTGCACTGAAAAATATTAGGTATAAAACCCAAACCCTAAGGAGTCTGTCATTATTACTTTAAAATCTGCTTTCACTGCATCTGTGTTTTCCATATGAAAACACAGACCAGTTCCTCTTGAACACATGCATAAGTTACTCTTCTTTGAGGGCCTGGCACTCATTAGTACCCTGGGAACTGTACAAGCCTTTAAGAATCACTATTTGTGCTGCATCTACTCCAAGATTCAGCATTTCATCCAAAATCATTACATTCTTGCTGTGCACAGAACATCATACAGCATTAGCTGCCTGCTGTTTACTCAAGTACTTGTGATAAAAATACAGTCACTCTATGTCAAACTACATTGGACTCTGGTTAAAAGACCATAAAATTAAAACAAACAAACAAACAAAAAAATCCATACAAATAACCCCTCATGAAAATACAAAAAAAAAAAC